>CANXYI011433331.1:0-11342 GCA_948208565.1 Hura crepitans | reverse complement strand
TTCCTTTCATGTTATTTTCATGTTTCTACCTCTTTCATACATGTTCCACTTATTAATAAGCCTTAAATTACTCTTTTCTAGAATTGCCCCTAACAATTTGGAAAATGAACGATACATTCCTCGATGAATTTTCACTCTGCTATTCATACTAACTAACTCTACTCGATTCCTACATCAATTTTATTCCCTATGGTTTCCCTAATTCTCACTCTATATGAGTAAATTGGATCGAAAGTTAGGGTGTGACAAGTTATCTATCTTGTATCCTTAGTACTAATGTAAAGTACTTCTTTATCTTTGTCCAAAACATAAATTCCATTACATATTGTACCTGAACAATAAAACATATTGTCTAAGTAAATAGAATAACCCTTGTTATGGCACCCCTTATCGGATTATTAAAGAAACCTGATAGGTGATGCACTTCTCGCTAAGTTACCTATCCTATAATTTCTTTAGAGGTAAACTCATTAACACTTATGGATGGTTCTAGAACTCTATGAAATATTGCTTAGATGTCCAGTCCAATCCTTAATCATATTCATACATGGTTTGATAGACTTAGAAAAACCATTTACAGACACTTCCCAAGTTATAAAAAATTGGGTAGCACAATAGCTATCTAGGTGACATACCAAAATTTTTTTTCACCTATTAAAAACACTTTTATAGATACACAATCCATAAACCTCCATCTAGACCTTTATGGTCCCTCAATCAACATCAAAACATATTAAACATATATCAAAACCATAAACATAGGGCTTCAAGCCCACAGTTATCAAAACCACAAGCAATCCGAATAAAGACAACACTTGCTTATATACATGCCATTTATGTTTTATATAAAGACATAGCAGCTTTTATGCATGCTAACCCAAACCTATAGGATTTACATGAGTGCCACTACTAAAAAGAATAACAATACTATATACCTTTCAACATTTGTGTTGCTACACTACACAATCACTCGAGGTTAGCCTGCTTATCTTTGTTACTTGCACACCACAACACAAGTACACAAAGTATAAAACTCAATAGTGAATTTAAAACATTTAAAATATGCCATATGTATTAACACACATATGTAAGCATAAAATAATGGTCTAGGTGTAATGTGTGAGCAACATGCTAGATGATTGATGCTATTCAAATGATATGTCATATTTTCTTCAAATTTATTAAAATTTATCATCAGAAATTTTCATCAATTCTTTTAAATTCACATTTTACTCTCTTTTAAGTCCATTTCATAGGCCTGACTAGATAAACGACACTTACAGACATTAGACCAAGAGGGAACTAAAAAATATGAAATGGCCCACATTTTAGACCTTGACCGTTGCATCGGCCTGATATAGCCATAGGGATAAGTTCATAAGAACCTCTTAAAGGGCAAAAATACTAAGTAACTATGCATAGGGATCAGTCCATAGATCTCTCAATGGCAATTGATCATATCAAATACTTTATCTAGCTCTACCTAGTAAACTAGCACAGTGGCCCTCTAGGGACCTTCACTACTGCACTAGTATAGCATGATATATAATTAAAAGTGCTAGCAATAAAGAGTGTCTACCCTATAAACTACTGCAGTGGCTCAATTATAGATCTCAATCGCTGTACTAGCCTAGTCTAATAAACAGATAGTCTAGTAGCTACTAATCCCTAAATTGACCAGTCAACCCATCCAGTGGGTGTCTAACTAATGGGCATTTAACTTAATTTTAAGTTTATTTCTTTATGGATCATCTTTTTATAATATTGCAAATTGAAAAATATATAGTAAAATCATTTTATCAAATAGTCAATTTTGGACCTGGACAGTTATAAGTCATTTTTAACCCTGTCGAGCACTTACGGGTAATTTTTTCTGCAACATTTTAACTCATTTCTAAAGGCATAATTAAAAGCATATTTAATCTAGTCTAGCCAATTATTTTGGCTCAAATATTCACATGCTAAGCAGTTATTTTAAATAGTGTCCCAAAATCATTTTTAACGGGACAGTTATAGGTCATTTTTCAACTTTGTGATGGCCATTTTAGTTTCATTTTATGTTCTTTTTTAGTGCCAATTGCTGTCACAATCAAGCATTTCCATAGGCCTAAAACCAAGCTCAAATAGGCATGTCAAATTGCCATACAAATGGCTTCATTGCCAAGTTACATAAACATCACAAGTTATGCCATTTTAATGTATTATTTCATGCATAAAACTAGTCCATTTACAAGTCCACTTTTCATGCCATTTCAAGCCAATTTCAAGTTTAATTTATCAACCTTTTTTTTATCCTTTAAAAGTGTCATATATTATATCCATTTCATGCCATACTACTCATACACATTCACCTAGATTATGCAATATAAATAATGCCACATTCAAGCCATAATTGTCATGCTATTACACACACATATGCTACTTAGGCCATACCTCATTTTTATGCCATTTATCCTCGTTAACATCTTAGCCAATAGCCTAAAATTGCCTTGCACATGCTTTCAATCACATACAAACACACATATACACATTTTGACACCACACAAGCATGCCTACAAACACATTATGACTTTGCCATGCAAACTAAGCTAACACACACTTTGATCATGCCTCGACCACATTACACACACACGCACACACAAGCTTTATCACCAATCTCTTTACCTACACCTTACATGCCATCAATGACAAGCCATATGCCATACCATATGCTAAGTACACATGCCATGCACTTAGCTTACCCATTAAATAACCTCTCAGCCTTATGAAGGCATACACCAAAACTCATAATTCTCACCACATATCCATATAATTCATGTATCTTTCATGTCATATACCTTAGAAATCATGCCAAAACCACTTTAATAAGCTATACAAACACATAAACCTTGCATAAAGCTCTCAACCAAAAGGAGATCTTGCCATTCCATACATTCCTTTCCTCAAATCAACATTCTAATCATGCCTTACATACAAAATTAACTTAAATATGTAATTAAATAGCTAATTAACACATATTAGCCATAAAATCACAAAATTTCCATACAAGAAATCCTAGCCTTTCACATATAAATTCTAGCATTCATGCTTTAAATGCCTTATATTCACTTACCTCACTATCAAAGGAATTGAATTATAAACTTCAAGCTTGAAAGAAATCACTAAACACCTCACTTTTTCCTTATCCTCCATTCACGCCATCTCAACTTCAAAAATCCATAAAAAATCACACATCAAATTCCAAGCATATAGGTATTCTTAGAGTCATCAAAACCCTTAGGAAATCAATTAAAAAGGGCTAAATTACTTACATATAAAAAGTTACCCTTTTAGTCCTCTTTGATGTATACCTTAAGATCCCTTAAATTTTCTTATGCTTTAGATGCTCTTATGGCTTCCAACACCTTTAAAAATCAATTCTTAACATAATTAGGGGATTTTTTTTTGGGGCAATAGGTAAGGGAAAAGCTTATAAATTGAAAAAAAAATGGTGGCTTCCAAGGGAAAATTGCATCAGGACGGAGAAGGATAAAACAAGAAGGAGAAAGGAGGTGGTGACTAGAGATGGCCAAGTTGCCATTTAAGTATCACCTTGTGCCTTATATAGTGGCTGAGGTGGCACAGGTGGGGCCCATATGCCACCTAAAAAAGCTTATTTATGGCAAAAAATTTAGGGAATTTTAAAAAATGAATCAGACCTCTAAAAATCATTGCATTTATGTTAAAAATCCTCAATTAGTCCCATTTAAAGGCACAAAAATTTCATGGCCAAATTCTATAGACAGGATAATTAACTAACTACCTCGATTTATGCGCAAAACCTCAAAATTTAGAAAATTTACAAATGACCTCAGAATTAAAAAATTCCTTCCCCATTGGACTTAGGGGAATTATTAACCTTTAAGGTATGGCATTTTTAAGTTTGTCTCAGCACATCTTAGGTCATTCTTAACCCGACTCCATATAAGCCTATGGCCTACTAGATTACAGCCTAAAATAATTTCTTAGTTTTGCTAAATCTTTAAATTAAGTCAATTTCATCTTTTTATGGCCCCTTGAAGTATCATGACCAATACCCTTACCTCGAGCCTCATGAAGGTGATCAGGCACTCGAAGAACATTTTTTGACCTTAGTAGTACTATTCGTAGAGCCTTGACTTACGGGCGTTATAATTCTTTCCCTCTTAAAAAATTTTGTCCTCGAAATTGCCTCAAGTGAAGAGGTGTGGATACTAAGCCATCATATGCACTTCCAGCTCGTAGGTAGCTTCTTTTACATTGTGATGACTCCATAAGAATGTAGCAAAAGTGATAGCTTTGTTCCTCAACTATTTAACTTCTCTAGCTAGTATTTACATTGGTTCTTCTTTATAGCTAAAGTTTGGCTATATTTCCACATTTATTGTTAGTATTATGTGGGAGGGATATGATTTATATTGCCTCAGCATTGAGATAGCGAACACATCATGAATCTATGACAATTAAGATGGCAAAGCTAGCCTGTATGCTAGAGGTCACACTCTCTTTATAATCTCATATGGTCTAATGAATTTGGGGCTTAGCTTCCTATCTTTCCTAAATTTGAGTACCTTTTTCCACGAGGACACCTTTAAGAACACTTTCTTACTAACATCATACTTAATAACCTTCCACTTTAGCTCAAAATAGGATTTTTGCCTATCAGCTATAGCTTCCTGTTTCTCTTTAATCCCCTTAACCTTTTCCTCTATATCTCTAGTAAGATAAACTCCTAATATCTTATTTTCGCTAATCTCACTATAACACAAAGTAGTTTTACACTTTCTACCAGATAATGCTTCATAGGGGCCATGCCCAAACTAGTCTGATAGCTATTGTTATTGGCAAACTCAACTAAAGACATATATTGATCCTAGCTACCTTTGAATTCAATGGCATAGCTACGTAACATATCCTTAAGCACTTGTATCACCCTTTCTAACTGCCCATCTATCTAAGGTGGAAGGTTGTACTATAGGTCAATATAGTGCCTAAGATTTCATGCAACGTCTTCCAAAACCTGGAAGTAAATCAAAGAACTCTATTAGAAATAATTTCCATAGGTACACCATGAAGTCTAACAATCTCATCAATGTACAATTTAGCCAACTTTTCTAGTGAGTAATCTATTTTGACTAGGATGAAGTGAGCTATCTTGGTCAATATATCTATAATCATCAACACAACATCACATTTGCCTTTAGTCATTGGCAATCCCATTACAAAGTCCATTGTCAACTTTTCCCACTTCCATTCTGGTATTGCTATTGGATGTACCAATCTAGAAGGAACCTAATGCTTAGCTTTTACCTACTAACATGTCAGACATCTAGCAACAAATTCTACCACATCTCTCTTTATACTTGACCACCAATTCTAAGGGTTTAAGTCCAAATACATCTTAGTACTTCCAAGGTGCATAGAATAAGGATCTTCATGTGCCTCCTTTAGCATCTATAACATCAGGTCATTTATACTAGGTACACACAACTTTTCCTGATAATATAGACATCCATCTTTTCTTAATTCAAATCCTAGTGGCTTCCCCTCTTAGACTTTACGTACCAATTGCATCAATAACTCATCTCTACCCTTTACTTCTTTTATCTGCTATCTAAAATCTTGTTTAATTTATAACTCAGCCAACACAATAATCTCTTTGGTGTACTACAATCTATCATTCATAGATCTCAAAGTCACTATGAATTTCCTACTCAAAGCATTTACTACCCCATTAGCTTTTCTTGGATGGTAATCTGTTAAGCAGTCATAATCCTTAATTAGCTCTAGCCATCTTCTCTACCTCAAGTTTAATTCTTTAAGAGTTAGGAGGTATTTCAAACTCTTGTGGTCAATGTAGATGTAACATTTCTCACCATATAAGTAGTGTCTCCAAAATTTTAAAGCAAAAACAATAGCAGCTAGCTCTAAGTTATGGGTAGGATAATTCTTCTCATATGGTTTTAACTATCTTGAAGCATAGGGTACTACCTTTCCTTCTTTCATTAGCACCTAACACAAGCTATTAAGTGAGGCATCACTATACACTACAAAGTCTTTACCTTATTCAGGTTGAATCAGGATAGAAGCTTTTGTCAACATTTTTTCAACATCTTAAAACTGGCCTCGCATGCATCATCCCAATCAAATTTCACATTCTTTCTTACAAGTCCTGTCAAAGGGGCTGCAATCAAGGATAACCCTTTCACAAACCTTTTATAATAGTAAGCTAATCCTAGGAAACTCCATATCTCTATCACATTCCTTAAGGGTTCCCACTCTAACACTATCCTTACCTTGTTGAGATCTACTCTGATTCCTTCTACTGATACTATGTGTCCTAAAAAAGCTACTTTAGTCAACCAGAACTCACACTTACTCAACTTGGCATACAGTTGTCTCACCCTCAGAGTTTGTAACACAACCCTGAGATGTTGTTCATAATCCTCCCTAGTCTTAGAGTATACTAGAATATCATTAATGAACACTACTACAAATTGATCAAGGTAAGGTTAAAATACTCTATTCAATAAGTCCATGAAGGCTATCGGGTCATTTATGAGACCAAATGGCATCACAAAGAACTCATAGTGCCTATATCTAGTTCTAAATGCAGTATTAAGATTATTAGCTTCCTTGGCTCTCAGCTGATGATATCTAAATCTCAAGTCGATCTTCGAAAATACACCCATAGCTCTCAACTGATCAACAAGGTCATCTATTCTAGGCAAAGGATATTTATTTTTCACTATCACCTTGTTTAGCTATTTGTAATCAATACACAGCCAAAGCGAGCCATCTTTCTTCTTCATAAACAACATAGGTGCTCCCCAAGGTGAAACATTATGTGACATCCTTACCCGATCCCCATAGAAACTCAATAAAAGAGTGAACTTCCCCTAAGGTCACCCATCCTCAGATTTCCCTAAGGATCATTCATTTAACATTTATTAATTTACGCTATTTACATATTTACATCTGAAATTTTTCCTTAATTTCTTTATTTTAAAAGGACAATAATCATTTTACATTGTGAAAACCATTTATTTCATTAGAAAACATTTTTATAGAAAATCGGATAGCATAACGACTATCCGAGTTAAAAACCAAAATTTTTCCTATCATGAAAAGGCACTACAATATGATTAAACATCAACACCATAACTCTTGGACCCTTTAGTCCTCTAACTCATTACTTACAATATAGTTCACATGTGTTAATAGCAACACTTAATTTCATAGGGTCTTAAACCCGTCATCATCAAGAAAATATATAGAATAACAACAGTTATTTCACTTATATGCATGCACTTGATTTCATTTCATCATTGTTTATCATTACTTCATTACTTATTTACAACTATCTATATCACCCCAAAACACCATTATTTTATACACGAGTACACATCAGACAGTCGATTTTTTGACCTAGATTGTTACAGGTCATTTTTAGCCCTGCTAGCTAATTATGGGTAAATTTTTTTGGAACATTTTAACTCATTTATGAAGGCATAAATAAAAGCATATTTAATCTAGTCTAGCCTATTATTTTGGCTCAATTATTCACGTGCCAGGTAGTTATTTTAAGTAGGGTCCCAAAACCATTTTTAATGGGATAGTTATAGGTCATTTTTCTACTTTACAGTGGCTACATTAGGTTTATTTTAGGTCCTTTTTTATTGCCAATTGCACTCACAATCATAGATTTTCATAGGCCTAAAGCCAAGCTCAAAAGGCATATCAAATTGCCATAAAAATGGCTTCCATGCCAAGTTACATACACATCACAATTTAGGCCATTTTAAGGTACTATTTCATGCCTAAAACTAGTCCATTTACAAGTCAACTTTTCATGCCATTTCAAGACAATTTAAAGTTTAATTTATCAATCTTTTTCTATCTTTTCAAAATGTCCCATAATATATCCATTTCATTCCATACTAACGATACACATTGACCTAGATCATGCCACATTCAAGCCATAGATATCATGCCATTACACACACATAAGCTAGTTAGGCCATACCTCATTTTCATGCCATTTGACCTTGCAAAGCTCTCGGCTAATAGCCTCAAATTGCCTTGCACATGCTTTCAATCACATACAAGCACACATATACACATTTTAACACCACACAAGCATGCCTACATAGATTTTATGACTTTTCCATGCAAACTAAGCCAACACACAATTTGATCATGCCTTAGCCACATTACATACACACACACATAAGCTTTATTCACCAATCTCTTTAGCTATACCTCATATGCCATTAATGGAAAGCCATATACCATACCATATGCGAAGTACACATGCCATACACTTAGCCTACATAACAAAAAACCTCTTGGCCTAATGTAGGCACACACCAAAACTCACAATTTTCACCATATATTCATATAATTCATGCATCTTTCATGTCATATATCTTAGAAATCATGCCAAACCACCTTAATAAGCTATACACACACACATAACCTTTCATAAAGTTCTCAGCCAAAAGGAGATATTGCTTTTCCACACATTGCTTTCCTTAAATCAACACTTTAATCATGCCTTACATAAAAAAATTAACCTGTATATGTAACAAAATCACTAATTAACACACATTAGCCATAAAATCACACCATTTTCATATAAGAAATCCTAGCCTATCACATATGAATGCCATCACTTATGCTTTAAATGCCTTAAATTCACTTACCTCACTATCAAATGAGTGTAATTCTACACTTCAAGCTTGAAAGAAAACACCAAAGACCTCACTTTTTCCTTAGCCTCTATTCATGCCATCTCACCTTTAAAAATCCACCAAAAAGCACACACAACTCCAATTTAAATTCCAAGCATATAAGCAATCCTAAAATCATCAAAACCCCTAGGAAATAAATTAAAAAGGGCTAAATTACTTACACATCAAAAGTTGTCATTTTAGTCCTCTTTGATGTACACCTTAAGCTCCTTTGAATTTTCTTAAGCTCCAGACACTCCTATGGCTTCCAACACCATCAAAAAATCAATTTTTTAAACATAATTAAGGGATTACTTAGTGGTAAAAGGCAAGGGAAAAGCTTACCAAATGAAAAAAAATGGTAGCTTCCATGGGGAAATGGCATTAGGAGGTAAAATAAAAAAATAAAAAGGAAAAGGGAGGTGGTGAGTAGATATGGCCAAGTAGCCACTTAGGTGTCACCTTGTGCCTTATATAGCGGCTGAAGTGGCTCGAGTAGGGCCCATATACCACCTAAAAGCACTTAATTTCACCAAAAAATTTGGGGAATTTTAAAAAATACTCAAACCTCTAAAAATCATTGCATTTATTTTAAAAATCGTTGATTAATCCCCTTTAGAGGCTCATAAAATTTCACGGCTAAATTCCACCGATAGGATAGTTAACCAATGACCTCAGTTTACATGCAAAACCTAAAAATTAAGAAAATTTGCAAGCAACCTCAAAATTCAAAAATTCTTTCCCTATTAGACTCAGAAGAATTTTTAACCTTTAGGGTATGGCATTTTCAGGCTTGTCTGGGCATATCTTAGGACATTCCCTGCTCGACTCCATCTAAGCCTATAGCCTATTAGATTATTGCCTAAAATAATTTATTAGTTCTACTAAATCTTTAAATTAAGTCAATTTCATCATTTTATGGCCCCTCAAAGTTTCATGACTAGTACCCCTAACTCGAGTCATGTGAAAGTGACTCGGTACTATAAGAACACTTTTCAGTCTTAATAGTACTATTTAGTGAGCCTCAACTTACGAGCATTACATAACCCTAGGCTTGATAGGAGATTAATGATCACTAATGTGATTAGGATAGTCAAATTCAAATGTGTAATATATAGTATAGTAAATTATTTCATATTCCATAAGTCCATTTATAGAGGGAAACAAATAGTGGGATGGATTAATATCAAAATATCTTGTGAAGGATGTATAGATGTATGTATGTGTTTTATTAGGTTGGTGTTTGTATGCCTAAATTGCTAGGTGTATATACATATTGCTGATTAAGGTCTAGCAAGTTGTATGGTCATAAGAAATATGATTATATAACTCTTCCCTTCTTGGGAAAGGGTTAGTTATGTTCTTAAGTATGTCACATAGAGTGATAGAGTCGATGTTATAATGATGTGATGTACGTGTTTCATGCATGATGCTATTATAGTCATTAGATGATTGTTGATGTATTGTTATAGTGCATAAAAGTGTTTTCTAGAAGTCAAACTTTTTAATATGCCTCCAAACAGCAATTATGTTACCCTAATTTTGTCTTAAACTACAATTTGGTAAAAAATTACCCATATAAATATGGAAATTGATAACTAGACTTGGCTAAACAAATAACATTGGCTAATTAAATGTATCACAATCTCCTAAGCTCAAGCATAGAATCATGTGGTATCACTTCCCATTTTCTACTTTAATGCAACATAAGGGTAGGATGTTACAAAGAGGTATTAGAGTAGGTTAATGATTCTAGGATTTTGAAACATATTTTAATGAGCATGTATATGTTAAATATATATATGTATGTATATATGTATGTGTGTACATTTATGTGTATTTATATATGCTTGATTCAAGTTACGTAAAATAATTCTTATGAGACTATTTAACCATATAAGGCAAGATATCCTCAGCTACATAGCAAGCTCTCTTAACTAAGGAAAACAACAAATAGTTTTTATTTTTTTACTGATCTAATTCCTTTGGTTGGTATTAAAACATAATATTCTATAAAAAGTTTCCAAATATGTTAGCTTTTGAGTGTGATACAACTTATAACTATCCTAATATGTATACACTTATGCTTCAAGAACTACTCTTATGAAAATAATTGTAATATAAAAAGAATATAGATAAAATGTTTTCTTATATTAACTTGAGAGTGAGGTATCACTACATTATGATAAAAAGAGTTTAAAATGCTTAACCAAATAATTCAAGAATAGATAAAGCACTAAAGGACTATAAGGAAATGGAATTGATAGTACCCTTAATTAGTAAGATAAAGAACCTAATTCTATTCTAAGGACATCATATTCAAAATGGGGGAGGATCATAATATCGAGGACTACTTTGATAAGTTATTATCATTTAAGCATGTAATTAGGACAAATTGAAGTAATCAATTAATAAGTGCTTTTAAAACATAATTCATTTACAATTATGAGTATAACTGAAGGAATAAATAAATTTTTAAGGATTAATAGATTTTACTAATGGCGTATAAGGGTTTAATTGCAAAACTTAGTAATATAAAGGATGAAAAGGAGAATAGGGGTTATAGTCAAATTAGCCATGGATGACTAGAGT
>CANXYI011433309.1:0-16450 GCA_948208565.1 Hura crepitans | reverse complement strand
AGACTTGTTATAATGATTATATTTTTGAGGGGAACTAATTTACCTATGAATTATTCGTTAAGTTTTTATCTCACTGGATTTTTCTTAACAAAGTTTTAATGAAGCATATTCATAGTGTATAGTCATCTAAAAGGAAGTGTTTTGATATAATAGATGAATGCTAATAGATAAACTCTATCTGTTATAAATGAATAAACTCTATCTATTGTAGGTAGGATTCTATCTCTTTAATTCTTATCTTATTCAAAACCTATTAAAAATAGGCTTCTTTTTACCTATAAATATCTTCTCTTGTATTATTTAAAATACACATCAATATAAAAAATAATTAATCTCTACTATATACTTTCTATTTTCTTTGTTTCTTTATTTTAATTATAACAGTAAATTTTTTCAGAATATTAATAAAAGGCCTAACGAATCAATATAACAAAATGATGCACCAACAAATTTTAAACTAAGATGAACTAATTCAATTGGGTTGAAAATATTTTTAATTTAATTTTTTTTAAACCCTTTGACGTTAGCTAGCAATATATCATTTCTATTTAGATTTTTAATTCCACCAAAAAGAGTTTGTAGCTTAATTAATTATTCAGTTTTAATTTTGATCACAAAATAAGGGATTAAATATTGAACTTTAACATTAATAACGATTCGGTTATATATAAATTTTTGAAATATATAAATCAGTTTTTACATTTTTTTTCATTTAAAATCACTATAATAGAAAAGTAAATATTTAGTGTCGAATTTTTTATGTGGCACTTCACTTAAGTACAAAGTATATTAAAAAAGAATTTCAAGTGAATATTTTTTTTTTTAATTTTTGAAGAATATCACATGCACATTTACTTTAAAATAGCATTTTTTTAATAATATGGAATACTACATCAACAATTTAACATTAAATTTTCGTTTTTTTATAATTATGATTTTTAGTGAGAAAAGTAAAAATTAGTTATTTTTATATTACAAAAACTCATTCTGACTGATAATATACATTAATTTGTTCCTTAAAACTTTTATAATAATTACAAATTATTTTTAAAATTCAATGAGATGTAATTAATTTTGAATAAAATGCTTTAGTTTATTGCTTAAATTTTTATTATTGTAATTATATGTTTTTAAAGAATTGAAAACATTACTTTCCGTTAAATATATTTATTTGAATTGTATATTCTTCATATAATAATATTTTGAGAGAATATTTATTATTTAGGATTTTAAAGATTTTTTACGCTTCCATTTTTTTTTTTGGGCAAATGTGGCCATTACTTTCTTAAATTTATTGTAAGTTTTTTAAACTATTTTTTTTAAGAACAATGCGTTTTGATGTTTTTTTTTTATTGGTTTCAATCAATTTTCTAATAATTAAATTATATTTATAACTTAATGAGATATATATATTAAATATTTATAGTTGTATTGAATTTTTATTTTCAATCTTATAATTTTATTTCGACTTAAATCATTTTATTACTGCATTTTGCCAAATAATTTAAAAATATTTAAAATGAAAAAATAGTATTGAATAATGTGAGTATAGAATAATTATTCTATTAGCGATAAGTATGCAATAACAAAATTTTTTAATTTATTTTTATTACAGTTAAGAAATATATGTTATTGTATAAAAATTATTTATTATGTGCATACGCTTGTGAACATTCACAGCAAATAAAAAGAATAGCAAACTCAAGTCTTCACATTGGAGCTAATTCTGATTCAGCCGCTGCTCAGGCTCAACTATTCTGTTCTAATTACACAGCAAGTAGTGGCATAATCTGAAAATTAATTTGATAATCATAAATTAAACAGATTTTACAAGCTCCGTTCGTCCCAGCATTTCACTTTCATTCCCTACATTAAACCTTTCATCTAAGATTTTTCAGGTAAAGTGCAGCACATCAGGAACTTAAAAGATCACTGCTCATCGGCATATGCCACATTTCTATGCAAGTTTTCAAGCAGGAAGGATGCAATTCTAATCTAAGATGAGCTGCTTTGCAGTGACATCAAATCTTCTATCTGCTCAAACCATTTAACCATGACAGGATTACTTGTGCTCCTTTTTCCCATGAACAATCTAGCATCATGTCATGGGCTACCCCTTCAACTGGGATGGCTGATACACCATAAAATCTTCCAGTCTCGTTGAGTCCTTCTGCGTCCTATTTATGAAGTTTTCATAAGCCAATCCGCTTTTGGCAACAAAGGGAACAGCATAATTTTTTTTTTCAAAGTAAAATAGGAATATTACCACTATGAAGTCATTGCTTGCACCCACAACAAGGATATCGATGGAAGATTTTGGCACAGAGGGAACTGGAAGAGATGCATTCAGCTTCCTTAGATCAAACAATGGCATCTTTGAACTCTCTCTCATTAGCTCCTGGTAACTGAAAGAAGCCAGGATGGCAGAACCAGACAAGTGAGACAAGCTTTTCAGCGTTTAGTCAGGATTTAGAGCATATATTAGGGCAGTTTTACTTCACTTAACATAAGCATTTCAGAAAGTCGTTTTCATGGTTTGATTCCTCACGGTGTTCAGGAAAAAAAAAAAGTTCACATGGCAATGTGAGCTAGCAATAGCACATGAAAAACAAAGAATGAACTGGAACAATGAATTACAATCTAGTCTTGGTGTAAGAGAAAGAGTTGAATCTTTATGAATATGTTCATAAACAGTAAATGAGAATGCACGCCTTTTGAATATATACATCCTCCTTATGAAAATTAGAAAAATTATGACAAATTCAGATTGACTAATTCTGTAAAGAATCCTACTCTGCTCAGGTCATTAGCAGGCAAGTATATCCAGAGTTAGGAAAGAATGTTTGCTTAAAGAAAAATATACTGCTCAATTATTTGATGATAACACATTTTAATAGGCCAAAACATGCTTAAATAAATAAAATGATGCATAATCTGAACCACGTCAATGCATTTCAATTGCTATCTATCATATCTGTTGTTGAAGTCAAATTAACGTATTACGAGATGCATCGGGACTATCTGGGTGTGGAAAAGAGGACATCTACAGAATATTACGAGAGAGATGTGAGAGCAATCTAAAGCATCAAATTAGTTTTTATAACCTTTTTTTTTCCATTATAGTGGAAACTAGTTTGCTCGAGAATGTAGGAATATCTCTAATCTTTCTACAACATTTACTGTTATTTTTTGATAAATGCCGTGTGCAGGATTCTTTACTGTTACTTTATGCGTGCTTGTGTGTGCGAATTCCACTCTTTCACAACAATTTCAAACAATAATCGGAGCTGAAGTGCCTCTGAACATAGTTAAAGGTCCTGTGAACAAACCGCATCACTAGATGATCCTCCATTGTTGATGTGAAAAAAGTTTCCTTACAAAGAGAGAGGTCGGTTTGAAAAGCTTTAGCTGCCAAGCTACGTGTGACCTGCTCATAGTTCAAACGAGTCGAATTTCTGTCACTAGTTGTATCCAAAAACAGAAGATTTTTCTAGCATGATTAAGGGAAGAAAGATTATTGATAGTGAAGGAAGAAAATTGAGAATATATATTAAAAGATAATACATGTTCTTTTTTATCATAAAAAGGTTCACTGATTCTGCAGTAAATTTTCCAAATCAAAGAAAGCATCAGAAGCTTACTTTAGAAAATAAAAGTGAACCTAAAGAGACTTGGAATAACTAAGAAGGTATTTCTTCTGCTAAAAAGGAAAAAAAGAAAAAAAAAACTAAGAAGATAATTTCAAGAATAGTATCGGCTAACAAACTCATAATGTATTTTAGGTGAGTGGAAAGAACAAATTGCAAAAGGATCGAATCCAGGTTTTCCTACTCTCTGATCCAAAATTAATGATTCTTCCTAAGAACATAAAATACCTTGAAAGCAGCAATGGGCTTGGAAAAGAGATATCGCCAAACTAACCCACTGCACACAGAGGGAAGAAAATTTCAGTTAGAGCTAGTCACAACTCTACTGAAGGAACAGTATGTGTCCATAATACAATGAGAAGTTACCTATTACCCGAAGGAGGCACGGAACATACAAGTGCAGCTCCAGCAAGATCAGGAAAAAACTTCTTCATTTCTAGAATTGAGCCCAATGAAGCAATGGAAAGGCAAGGAATTACTCTAATGAATATTGGCTATCATTCATATCAAAACCTCAAGCTTTATTGGCAAGGATAAAATGGTAGATCAGAATACATGAAAATGAAAAACGATCTGCATGATTGCATCCCGTAAATAACAATTTGTTGGTTTTTAATCACTTGAACGAATGAGAAAATGATTTAAAGTGTCTAAGTTTAGATTATTTAACTCTGTTGACATTTATATGAGATCTGTTGTTTTAGTCAACTAGCAGCTAATACAACACGAGAAGGCAAAGACTACCTATAAATTTTTCATTTCTTATACTTGCAAGGTAATACTGAATAATTAGCCCTCCAAATGAATGTCCAAGCAATACCGGTGGCAGCTTTATTTTTTTCTGGATGAAATCAGCAATATCACCTGCATGTGTCTACTGCAGAATTTGAAAGTGAACAGGAATAAATTTTTTTGCATTTTTTTATTAATGGGGAAAAGTAGGATGTCTAGAAACATAGAATAGAATAGGTTACAAACAATTAATATGAGCAGCTAAAAGCAGGCATTTTCTAGTGGAGAACTAGAATACCTGTAGAGAACCAGCAAAAGAACCAGCAGGTCCATCACTTTCACCCTGCAAACAAGGGAGCAAGGAATGCAAAACAAGTGACACACTTATAGCTCACTTAATTCCAGTACTCAAGCTACTCATTTTGACACAATCACAAAATTAACATGTATATGATAAGAAGAAGGTGCTTCTGCCAGGTGCAAAATTCCTAGAAAAAAGCAAAAATGCCTAAACAAAAGATTAATTATCAATGAAGCGGGACATAGGAAGACACTTCTCTTGTTCTGTTGGAAAAAAATGGAAGAATTGATTTCTCTTCCAAACCCAACAAAACATGTTTACAGAGAAGTGGATGGAATTATAAAAGAAAATGACTTAAAAAGGAATTTTTTTTTTAAAGCTGATCATGTATTAATAACAACCAAAATGTCATTGGCCTATTCATAAATGGCAAGCCCATGCACATGGGATCCGTAGCATGGGTTTCTTGAGTAACAAGGGAATTAGGGTCAGAAGTAACCAAGTTTGTTATGGATAAATCACCCAGGTTAATTTGATAACATGGTACTAACCCCAGTCAAGGCGTTTGGAGAGAATCAAAGGATGCCTATAAATGGTCCAAGCAATGCAATAGGTTCTAGAGAGACTCTCATTCCTTTCTCTCTCCAAATTCCTGTTTTGTTTATATTTGACTTAAGCATCGGAGGCTTTTATTCTGGTAAGTCTGGGGCAAGCTTTCAGTTTGCAGGAATTCAGGGTCCACTCAAAAATCGAGCCAATCGAACAGTTCGGCCCAGTCCATTATTAGCATCCGTCAATTTCAGATTTATTATGTATTTTAGGACGAAACTAGGAGAAGAAAATTTGATTCTTAAACAATTGGGAATCAAGGGGCTTCACTTTGTCTAGATTTCCATCTTACGTAGGTACAGAAGAAAAACTATGCAAAAGCTGGTGTTTACAGCTAGATACTCAAAAATAGGAGGATAGGATCAACGTATAGAAGTATCACATCCCCAAAGCCAGCTGAGGAAATTGACCCCCATTATATTCTTTTGAACAATGTTTTCTATCCCTTTCTTTTTTTTTTTATTGCGAACAAAATAAAGCATTTTACTGATCTAATTTCAATCCAAGTTTTGACATTGTTCAGGTTTGACTCCTCGAAACTTTATCCGAAATCATATAGCCCCACCTAACTGGATAACCATTTACCTTAGATATCCCAGTAAAGAGAGAATTTAAGATTAAATAATTTAAATTGCTAATATCTTTGGGTATCTCTTCTTTTCTCAACAATTAGGCATAGCAATTATTTTACCAAAATCTTATTCCTTTCTCCAAACTTGGAAAGAAAAATTGCCCATGAATGATCGAACCAAGATCAGTTTACTAGTGTCAAAAGATATATCACAGGACATATTTAAAACTGAAAATTTGTTAAGCAATGCAATGAACAGAAAAGTAGATAAATAGAGAAATTGACCTGACCCAACAAGCTAAGGGCATAGCAATCAAAGCCAGAGCTCGAAAAGAAGGGTAACCAATGCTCAGCCCAGCACCAAGCCGCATGGTAGCTTCCATGAACAAAAACCAAAGGTGGGTTTTTTTCACAGCTCCTCCCATCAATAGCCTTCTTCTGCTCAATCACCTCCATGTTCAGACCAGAAGGAAGCTGGTGGAAAAGACGGGCCTGCCCCTGCTTCAACTCGAAGGGAGCGCGCATTTTGTAGGATTTATTGAGAACAGCAAGGGGCTTTATGGTGATTTTACGAGATGAAAGATTCGGGTGTAAGAGAGAGAGGGGATAAGCAGCCATTGCTGTTCTGCTAAGCTAATCTCCAATTATGGTTTTTCATCTTTATTTACCATTTTATCCTTTTTCAACTTTGCCTTCGATTCTGACGGCTGTTAGTTACAGTTTTCTGTTTGAAACGTGGCGGTTAATTTATACTTACAGTACCGGAGAATGATTAATTGCACAAATATTAATATGCGGAATATAGAAGTCGAATTAAGCAGTATTTTTAAAAAAATATTTATTTAAATTAAATATGTGAAAAAATTTATTCACTATGATAAATAGAAAAAGATTATAAAAATTTATAATTTTTATAATTATTTAACAACATTGCCATCAAAATTCCCACGTTCATTCAATTTAAACAAAAAAAAAAATTCTTTGATTTATTTTTGTAATCAACGGCACCTGTGCACTTGCATCAATAAGTCCCAGTCCCCTTTCCCCTCTATGGAAAAAATTTATCTATATCCTATTCCTACTGTTCAAATTAGTCATTAGTAAACTTTCTAATTCCTTTCAAATTTTTTAATTGTAAATATATAATTTTTATTATAATTTCTTAACATTATAAAGCCAGCTACACAATAATCTCTAAAATTTAGTTTACACTGTAAGTTTTATATCAAGGGGAGCGAAACCGAACCGATAGCTATTTCGTTTTATTCAATTTAATTTTATAAAAAAATTTTGATTTGTTTGGTTTGGTTCGATTACTTTTTATGAAAATCAAATAGATTGAACAATCAAAATAACGTCATTTTGATTTTTTATGTACAAAAAATTAAAAAATATATAAAGTTCGATTTGTTCGATCAGTTTGATTTTTTCTATGAAATTCGGTCTGTTTGATTTGATCGATTTTCGGACTGAACCGACCGAATGCATACTCGTATTCTAAACCTATTAAATGAATCGGACCGGATCAATATGGAGTTACTTCATTTTTTTTTAGTCGGATCGGATTAATTCTCATATCAAATTAATTTTTTCACAAAATCAAACGATTGATTTTTAAATATAAAATTAAATTTTAATTTCATATATTTTTTAATATTAATATATTTTAACCACTTTTAAATATTAATAACTTATATAAATTTAAAAAATTAAATTATACTTTTCAAAAATATTATTTTCCTAAAAAATATTATGAACAAAGATTATTATTATTATTAAAAATTAAAATTGGCAAGAATTAACAAAAAAATAAAAAGAAAAAATAAAAAAATAAAATAGAAATACTAATAGAAAAAAAAAAGTCAGTATGAAATGAATAAAAATTAAAATAAAATGGTAGGCAATAAGCAATAAAAAAGGCCATTAAATGTGAATCCATCCACCCTATTCGGCCTCTCCATAATTTTTCGGGTTTGAACAAGGCATTGACTACACGAGTCTATTTTTATATAGTATTTTTCTCAAGTTATTATTTATTTTTATTTTACTTAATTTTTAATGTAGATTTATATAGTTTATTTTTATAATATATTGTCTAATTTTATAATTTTTATGTCATGTTATATTTATTTTTATGTATAATTATTTTCTATACGATATATTAAATAATCCTAAATTTTAATTATCTATTTTTATAATTTTTTATTTAATATAATATTATTTTTTATTAATTTTTAAGTATACAGTGTGTTGGCCTAGCTTTATTTACATGCTAACTTTTTTTTTTTAAATGATTTTGTCTATCCCAATTTTAAGGGCTAAGTCTTACACGCACACACACGTATAAACACTACAGAGAAAAACAATTTAGCAATGGATGGATTTCATAGCTATTATCATAAAGTCTGTGGCTATAAGTGCATAGACACGGAATTTCGATTGCTTAGGAAAGGATTATATTCCGTTGTTAAAAGAGGCATCGGTTGCTAATCTTGGAACAAATTTTGTCGCCCAAAAGATACAGCTACCAGACATTCTGTCCCAATCCGTCGTTAACAATTAAATAAATATTTTTGCAAATATATTTGTGACAAAATTGTTTGCTGTTATATTATTTAAAAATAATAATTCATAATACTATAGAAAAATATAGACAGAATTTTCCCTCACAATCCATCATTATCCTCAAAGTTAATTCTAATTTTTTATTTTTCATAAAATCTCATTTAATTTCTTGTATAATATTACCACAAATCAAATATATAAAAAATCTAAATACCATAAGTTCCAAGTCTAACGTATTACAATCCATTATCATAATACATAACACCATACAATAAGAAAAATGTATATTGTTAGCCATAAAAATAAAAATAAATGAGGATAATTTCAAGTAATTAAAACATTGTTCCTTAAACAATATAAAGCAAGGTAAGTAGTTATCTATTGTGGCGTAGGTGAATGGGAGCTCTCAACAGGGTCAACTTAGGCAAATGTGGAGGCATTAGTTCATTGGGTGGTAGAATGAGCATTCTCACAACAAATTATACTAACCACTTTAAGGATCACTCCTCTCTCAAAGCCGCCTTTAACATTGGAACTATTCTCATCATCAAGTTCTTTTCGAATTAACCACCTTCAATTGACTGTTGTGGCCCTTGAGTGCAAGGAGGTGTGTGACACCCCTTTCCCGATTCAACACCAAACCCGAATAAAAGATATCACGATGCCAATCCATTATTTTCTTAGAACCCTTCCTATCTCATGGTCATTGACTCTAATTGCTATTGCATGTAAGTTCATTTTAACTGATTAGTTATAGATCATGCCTTAACAAAAATCTAGCAACATAACGATTGTCCAGGTGAAAAGCCAAAAATTTAAACCTATAAAAGAACATTTTCATATTTATTTCCAGTCACACCACATCTATTTTGAACCCCTTCGAGTCTCCCAGTATACTCATCACATCATCATCACATGATCAACACATCATCAGATCCAAGCACATAATATGTCAATCATGCATTAAATATAAGTGCACACTATAACCCATTTTAATATCTATAAATCACTGCATCATAAGTTTACATAACCCAACCCAGGACCCTTATACATGAGTGCCTTTATCCAATACTACAAAAGGAAAAAAACTATACCTAGAGAAAAGATTAGCTGCTACACTAGTTGCTGAGGCTGGCTATAGGGGTGTGCATGGAACTCGAAAAATCCGAGCCAAACCCAAAAATCATTCTAAAATATCCCGAACCGTAAAAAATTAATTTTTTAAAAGACCCGTCCCAAGTCCCAAATCGAATTTAAATTTGGCACGGGACTGGAATTAAGTATTAGTTCGTTTTGTCTCGACCCGATTATCCATCTCGAATAAATATGAACTGAAAATGGAACATCCCGAATCAATATATTTTATTAAATATATTATATATAATTATGTATAAAATATATATTAATAATAACATATAATTATATATTATATAATTACATATCTTTAGTTAGATTTATAATATGCTTATATTATATAATTATTATATAATAATGTAAAACTAATTATATATAATACATAAAATAGTTTTTTTTTAATTTGACCAAAAAAATAATTTTTTAAACTCTAATTTACCTTATCATTTAGGTAATTAAATATTTACACATTACCACCACTACGTTTCACATTCATGCTCATACTTACAGCCATCCCACCCCATTTTTCCATTTTTTTGCCTTCTTTTTTCGATTTACGTTGAATCTATGCCTAAAAGAAGGCCACAAACTTCGTTGAGTTTGAATTCAATTTCTTTTTTTTTTTTTACAATGTGTCATGTTTTTTATAAATATATTTACTGTAATTCAAATGAAACATATATGAAATTTATTTTTTATTATTTTATATTATTGATATATTTTAAATAAAATACTTTGATCCTGTTTTGACCTATACCATTCTGATGTGTCTTATAGTTCTGAAATTCTGTCCTGTTTTATCTTGATAAATGGTTTGGGATGAGACTGGTTCGTTAAAGAAACGGGACGGGATTGGAACTTGAATTTTAGCATTCTCAAAAGTTTAGGACGGGACTAGGATTTAATAAATCCCGAATCATCCCATCCTATGCACACCCCTAGGTGGCTACTAGCTTACTGTGTTTTACTTGTACATCGGAAACCGACACGCTAAGCATGTGCTCAATAGTGAATTTAATGAAACATATGTTGTAATATGCACAAGCATCACATAAGACCACATAATATTTTAACCATGCAATAATGCCGTTTTAACTGTTACACACTATCATGCATTAATTAATTCAGCACACACCACTATATAACCGTATTATCCCTTAAGGTTTATAATCTTATAATAGGTTTGTCCTAACATTAACTCGCCAAATACCTGCCATATGATAATTCCACTATTTAGAAATAGTTGTGATTTTACCATAAACCTGACTTAACTTACCTTCCACCAATTAAATTTACTTTAACCTTGTTTACTTACCTTACAGATCTTATAGTATACCCAAGACATTATATGGCCAAATATAGTTATTTTGTGTTAAACTAATTCAATCACATTATATTTCATTTCCATAGTATTATCTTTGTAAGCCACCGGTTACACTTAGGCCTATACACAGAAGACAGCTTTTTTAACACCGGATAACAGGATCCACACTTGTGCAGCGGCCCATATTATGAGTCTCGGTAGTTGCACTTACCATAATCCATTGGATAACAGGGACTAGTTCCTAAGAACCCCCTAATATCGAAATGGTAAGGATCAACCCTAAGGACCTCCCAACAACGGGATAATAAGGATTAGCCCAGATGGACCTCCCAATATCCCAACATCAGTGGATAGTAGGGATAACCTTAATGTACCTTCAAATATCCAAAACAATCTGGGTAGCAGGGATCAGTCTAGGTAGACCTCCTAATACCCAAAAGCGTGTAAGGTTCCTATCTAGAATCTTGACGGCTACACCTGCCATCTAATACAGTCAGGCAGTGATTTACATAGACTAAAGCCACTAGCAGTTGCTAACTCTCTAGTTGACTAGTCAACTTATTTAACTCATATGGACCATTACATTCCCCATTCATGGTTATTTAATTCAGCCATTTGCTCATTTACAATTCATATCTCGCCATCTATATTATGCCATAGAAGGTTATATACATATGATTGATTCAACCATTTCTCAAAATGTTTAAAAGTATTTTTCTTTAATACCTCCTTTTACCATTTCTCGTTCTTTCTTTACCATTCCATGAATTCCACTAGGGACTTATTAACGACATGTTATTATATGCTTACTTTCTCAGTGTCTCACTTTAATACCATTTAGGATCATGTTTTTGGTAATTCTCCATTTTATTAAGATTCCATGCAGTTTTACATAGTATTAACTTAGAATACATACTACCATTTTCATACACTTATCATTCAGCCATCTTCCTTTCTCTCATATAAACATCAATTCTTTTAAGTTTCCCAGTTAGATTAAACTCATTACAATTAAGTTAGACTAATGACATGCATTTTACACCTTCCTGTAGATATATCCATTCACATTGGCACAATAAGTCACTCAGCCAAATCACAATTACACATATATATGCAATTTCTCTCCAACTCTCTAACTCCATTTTATTTACTACATTTACTTGAGCTCATTAATGCATTAGTCTTCTTACAACTCATTCACACTCACACATAGCCCAAAGGAGCACCTACAGGCTATTATATTGGTCAGCACCTACAGGCTATTATATTTGTCAACACCTACATGTTATGTATTGTCAATTCTTCACTTAAGCATACTTATAACTTAAAAGTGAGTTCATGAACACACCATTTTCCTTGAACCAAACTCACACTGACATATCTTTCGACCATTACCCTAAGCTTACTTTCCTTTATTCCTTGCAGTTATTGATAATGTAATAACAAGTGCAATATTATATACTTTCACTTTTTTTTTCATGAATTCAGCTTTTTAATCATTAGTCCAATTTACAAAGCTACATCAATGATTGAAAAAAAAAACAAAAGACTTCAAATTTGTTATAGAAATCCAATTCAAACTATTTGATAAAAATTTATGTTTTTTGGAATTATTTTTATGAGCTTTATTAAAAGATTAAGTTGTCCAATGTTACATAAATCAATTATTCGAGATTGTAGAGGATTTGGTTCATGATCAATTAATTCAATCAATTCAATTATAAACTATCATGCATGAAAAACGATTACTGATTAATATATGCCAATTTGTGATTAAATAGTCCATTATAAAAGAATTCAATCGAATTCCTTTTTCTAAATTCTTGTTATAGTTTTATATTTTTCTTTCCCAAATTTAAGAATTTTTTAAGCATCTAATTCAAAACATAACTTTTTAAATATTTGTTCAGAATTACTCTTTTTATTGGGTGATAATTATTAAATATATTTAATATATTGAATGTATCGTATTTATACCTTAAATGAAAAATTAAAAAAATTATAATTTAATATATCTTGATACATGCTGTATTACTATCATTTGTTAAAAAAATTATCAACATTTGAATTATATATTCTAATAAAGGTAAGGAATTCTAGTTTTGTTGAAGCTGGTTTTTAGGATTAGCAATCATATGTTTCCCACCCCATCCTGCGGTTCACATAAGAACACAGGTTTATTATAATATTATATAATGAGTGAGAAAAATGGTTGGCTTCCAAATTCTAAAAGAGAATAATTGAACACTATTGTCTCTAAATCTATAGTTAGATCTGTTTAGAAATTCTCTGCAACTTAATTAATAGTTAAAAATTTAATTACTTAATTTTTTAATTGATTAAATTACAATTATTATCTCATTCTAAATGATGTAATTGCAAAAGAAAAAAAATATAAATCCACTCCATATTTATCAACATTTAACCACTTATTTCACAAGCAAAGTTTTTTTTCCCCACGTAGAGCATAAGTCACAAGTATTAGTTTTTATCATTAAAGTATCCCTTAATGATCTGTTTAATTCAGCGGTTTGAAGTAACTAATAACGGATAGCAGTAATTAATAGCCGATAGTCCATAATTGATAGCTAATAGCAAAAAAATTTATAGTTGTTTGATGAAAATTTGTTAAAAGTTGCTATTTATATACTATTAAAGGTATACATATAGAGTGTATTTATTATTTTTTTAAGAATTTATCTAATATAGATAAGAATTAATTTAAAAGATAATTATTTTTGCATAAATACATATTTTTATCATGTAAAAAAAATCAACTTCATATCTACTTTAATAATTATTTATAAGATTTTAATATGTATTTTTTTTATTATGCATAGTTTAAAAGTACATGTAACTTGTATTTAACAAAATGGTGTTAATTATAAAATTAAATCCGGACTCTTTTTTTTTTTTTTTTTTGTCTTTGATTAACTAGTAAAGCAATAGCATCATTTAGATGAGAGTGGAGAAGAGGAATTATTGATTTGGTATAATGCAATATATATATAGTATTTTTGCTGTAGATAACAAAAATGTTATTGGATACTTGTGCTATAGAGTTATCTGCATTATCTAAATGTTCCGTCTACATTTGTTGTTTATCAACTTGTCTGTTTCTTAGGCACATGCGATCTTTCCTTTTTTTTTTTTTTTTTAAATATTTTTATTTAAAATTTATTAATTCAATTAATTCGAATTTATATTAAATAAATTTATAAAAAAAATATAATTATTCATTATAAATTATAAAAATATTTCATATTTTAAATTTAAATTTAAAAAAAATTATTAATAAAGAAGGAATTCGTGCCATTGACCCAACCAGAATTTACAATTCTACATATATATAAATGCCAAAATTCTTGATCATATTATAAATATTTTACCACTAATATGAGCAGCCATCAAAAGCCACAAAAGTTATTTTTTCTCTTCGCCATCTTTTCTTTTTATGCTAATCTTTTCTTGACAAAGTAAAATAAAAATAAAAGGAGAACGTATACTTTTATCTTATTCAATTTTTCCTGAAATTTGAACTTTTTGCAAGAAATTACATAATTGTTATTTGATGTTAACTTCTAAACTTAAATTTGAAATTTTTATCGACAGTAAATTATTTTTAAATTTTCCTTTGGCAATAAATTGATCAAAAAAAATTTCTAATTTGAGTATTTTCTTGATAAAATATCAAAATTTTATTTCAGATGGCAAGACCGAGGGTCCAAAATTTAGTCACCTAACACCTTATTAATAGAATTTAAACCTGGGAAATGCGGTCACTTACACTTTTTTTTATTATTATTGTAAAAGAAGGTGAGCCTGTTCTAAATTTAAATTTCAGAATTTATGGGCTCTTAATTCAAGTGGAATTTGCTTTTTAAAAAATAAATTGGTTCATTACTATTTGGATAAATAAGTATATTCTTTTAAATGGACCTACCATTACAATTCAGCTTCAGAAAATGAAATTTCCACTCAAAAAACTCTAATGCTCTCCATCTTTCTTTTTTTTTTCACTTCCTTAACAGTAAAGCAAAAACACAGTGACATTGATTTTTGGCACACAATTTGTATAAATAAAAACTTAATAATTCTCATTTATTAATACTCTTATAAATACATCTCTCAATCCTTCTTCCTGGTAAACCTAACCTGCAAAAGAGTTCATGGCAGAGTTTGCAGAATACTTGCAGAGGCTCAGACCTTCTCAATCTTACACAGGGTTAGGTATGCAATTGCTAAAGCAAATTCCAGAGCCAAATCCAAGCAATCTGGAGAATTTTGGCTTATCTGATGATTTCTCATTAGACTCTTTCTTGGCTCACAATCCTTCTGAATTCCCAGGCAGTTATCTTCACAATTTCACTGTTACTAGTCCTTCAAACCAAATCTTGAATTCAGCACCAATTGTTCATAATTTCGCGTCGAATCAAGACTTTTTTCCCGACAACAAGAAGCGAAAAGTAGAGGCACCATCCACAAGCAGTTCTCCGGCAGTTTCTGTAACTAGTACAAAGAAAAATAATGTGAGCATCTTTCTGTTTCTTCGTTCTTTTTAATTTCGTATTCGATTAATTGTGGAAGTTAATTGTTTGCAGAATTTAGGAAGAGGTAGGAAAGGGAAGAACAAAGAGAAAGAAGGGGAAAAAGCAGACCAAGTTATTCATGTCAGAGCAAAAAGAGGCCAAGCTACTGACAGTCACAGTATAGCAGAAAGGGTAACTTTCTTATTAGTCAATAAATCAAGAACTGATGAGCTGTAATTAATTAGTATTATTAATTTTCTTTCAGGTAAGAAGAGAGAAAATTAATAACAAGTTGAGATGTTTGCAAGACCTGGTTCCTGGATGCCACAAGGTAATAATTTAAAAGAATATATATATATATATATAGTTAGAAATATGCAAGATTTTGATTTTCTTGTGATTGTAAAATAAATCTTGAAATGGGTTTTTGAATTCACAGTCCATGGGAATGGCAATAATGCTAGAGGAGATAATCAATTATGTCCATTCACTGCAGAATCAAGTTGAGGTAAAGACTCACCATCCAAAAAAAAGACCATGATATTTTTTTATAATATTAATTTTACTTTTTATTCCTTCTCAAATTTCAGTTCCTTTCAATGGAGCTTGCAGCAGCAAGTTGTAATTATAACCTCAACTTGGAGACAGAATATTCAAAAAAGTCTCAGGTGCTTTCCCAAAACTCTTTTCAATCTATTTCTGAAAGTTAGAATATAAAAATAAAAATAAAAAAATAGAATAGAATCTCAAGTCCTTACTAGGCTGCCTTATTTTGTTTGCCTAACCTATTACAAGATATGGTCAGCAGAGTATTGATTAAGATTGAAACAAAAAGGAAAGAAACAACACTTTTCTCCCACTAAAACAAGCATGATATGTGTATTATGAGCTTGCCACATTATGTATTAATGCATTGTATCTTAGCCCTTACTAACTGCATCAAATTACATCCTAAAAATTTTACTTATAATTTTTACCTCTGCTTTTTTAAAATAAAGATTTTATTCATATACTTTTCAAAATATGTTATTTTTATTC
>CANXYI011433155.1:0-14871 GCA_948208565.1 Hura crepitans | reverse complement strand
CATATTATAAAGGCATAAATAAGTTTTGAAATTATGAATCTTTCTAGTACAGAAGATTAGAGGTCCTAGTATAGAGGCTAGGTGGTGACTCCACTAACCACTTTTATCCTTGGTAAAAACATCATAATCTCTACATTGGGAACTCTACTGGGGACTGAGAAATTTTAATTTGAAAGTGCCTAAATAATACATGATCTAAATATTCTAATCTTTATAAGTCTCATGCATTACACTTCTTTTAAATTTTATCCCTATTACCATAGATGGTGTTGTGAATCATGATTCCATTTTTCACTCAAGAATGGAAAAGTGCTAGCATATCCATCACTCACAAGCCTCATACCTTCGAGTATATGAAAAGGTTAACTAATCGGTCACTACTATCCTTGTTTGGAAAGACCCATTATGAGGGACCTTTGCTTGTGGGAGCCAATAAGCCTTTTTTACTAAACCACTAGCTTATATTGTCAAAGCCTAGCAACTATCCCTAGGTTGTATATCCATAAGTGATTGTAATTGGATTTTGTTTGCTATATGGGCCTATTACATTTATCCTTATTTGAAGTGAGGGAAAGCCTATTATGCCTTTTGTTTGGGATGGGCCTACCCTAATTTCACATCAAATAAGATATAAACGTCTTAAGGCCACCATTCTTGCTTGTGCTTTTGGGCCTAACAAAGCCCATGTTCAAACCTATCCATCCCCTGATGATGCTTAGGTAAGCCTACCTAAGCATGATGACTAAGACTATGTGTATAGGTGAAATAAGGTTGGAAGGACTATTGCATGTGCTTGTCTTTTCTTGCATCGCAAACATGCATGACATATCATGCATCATTTGCATTTCACTTTTTTTATATACTGTACATGTATCATTTCTAACTTTTGGTCTTGTTCAACTGCCATTGATCCTTCGCTCACTGTATAGTGGAAGAGAGTTAGCATAGAAGTACCTATACAACCTAAGCAAGGAACCATGTCTTCTGATGAGTACATGACCAAGGCTATGTTCATGGAGGCAATGGCTGAGATAGAGAGAAGAATGATGACACTGGTTACAAATGCTCTATCTCACATGCAAAATCCATAAGAGGTAGGATATACCTTAGGTACTAACAAGAGGAAGGAAATAGTTAGAGAGCCTAAAGACAATTAGTCATCAGATGATGAAATACCGTTGGTGGTAAAGACTTACAACAGGGTACCCCCTCTTAAGGCACCAAAAAATGACTAGCTAAAAAAGTTAAATGAAAAGATAGAGGCCATGTCTTGATTGGTAACTGGGGGTAGAGATATTGACCTAGATGACATCAGTCTAAGGCCTGATTGCTCAATGCCTCATAAGTTCAAGATGCCTTTGATAGGACTTTTAATCCTTATACTCATCTAAAATAGTATGTAGTAGCCACGAGAGCCATCCATCTAATAGAAGAGCAAATTGTGGGCTTGTTCAGCATGTCTCTTATAGGCCAAGCTCTTGACTGGTATCATTATCAAGAGAGAAAGGTCAAGGAGGACTGAAATGAGTTGGCAAGGGCATTCAACAAGCAATATGCTAATAATGCCAGTAATGAGATCACCTTGAAAGATCTAGAACTGATAAAGCAGAAGCCCAATGAAAGCTTTTCTGACTATCTATAGAGGTGAAGAGAGAAGATCCTAAAAATGAGGAATAAGCTAGAAGATATTGACCAGATCAAGTTGTTCATTAGAAATGCCAACAATCATATGAATAATGGGCTTACTACTAAAGGCTTTAATACCTAGGAACAACTCAAGGACATTGCTATTGACCTTGAAGCCGGGTATCAAAATAAGGGTTATAAGAGATCAAACAATAACCCCACTTTTGTAAGTGGGAATGCTAGAAATTCTACCAAGACTGTTGAGGTGTATGCAGTTCAAGGCCACAGGTAATCAAACTTGGGTTAGTCCCTATCATGGTGTTTAAAGAAGCTTACTAAAGAAGGGAAGCTATAGCCACTTCCACACTAGCCATTCAATAGACCATTAGCTCCCAATTATAGGCACGATCAATATTATGCTTATCATCAATAAACCAGGCACCTCACTGACAACTACAAACTCCTTAAGAGAGCCATCTATGATCTTATCAATTTAAAATAGATCCCTAACCTTGAGACTTCATCAAACCCCCTACCAAAACATCATACCTCATGCCTCCTCAAATTTGGATTACCTAAAGAGTATGTGTTTCAAGAAATCTATAGGTCTGACCTAACTATAGAAATAGGAGTGAGGGTGAGTTCATCAATCCTGATAACCCATTTTTAGGATAGTGAGAGTGACCATGAGGCTGGGGAGAACAAGAACTTCTGGGATGAATCCTTTGATGAGGATTCCGAAGAGGGTAAGAGGGAGCAAAAATGGGTTGAGGGAGAAATAGTGGAGAGAGTGGAGAAGAACAGTTAGATCCTATTAGAGAAAGAACTTGAACCCAGAGTAGACATGCACAAGGTGGTGTTAAAGTAGCTTAAGAAAACCTAGGCCAACATCAGCATTTGGGATTTGCTGATGTCATCTAAAGACCACAGGCAGAAAGTGGTTAAAGCCCTAGGTCAAGTTATTGTTTCGACAACCACCACACTAGAAGAAATTTTACAAGTGATTAAAATGAGTAACACAGACCTCATTACATTATCAGACAATGATTTGCCCTTAGAGGGAAGGAAGCCTAATAGACCCCTCTTTATCAAAGCTAAAGTAAATGGGAAAAAGACAGGCTATGCAATAGTGGATGATGGCTCCTCTCTTTCTATCTGTCCTGCCAAGATCCTAGCTTGTTTGGGGATTAAGAAGGAGGATTTATCACCCTCTAGTATCACTATTAAAGCCTATGAGGACACCATGAGACAAGTTGAAGGGTCTTTTATAGTCAAGGTATAGGTGGGACAAGTTGTTGATGAAGTTGAATTTATAGTGATTGACATACCTACAAACTTTTTTGTCCTGTTAGGGAGGCCCTAGTTTCACAAGCTTAGGAGAGTTCCCTCAACTTTGCACTAAATGATCAAATTCCCACACGAAGGCAACACCATCACCATAAAGGCTGAAGTCGATCATGCTATCTCCATTCTAGCTATCACTAATTAGCCTTTCACTGGATTCCATGTTGTAGGAATTTATGAGGATTACATGGACCGGTTTATGTCTAAAATGATGAAGAGGATGGACTTTTTCTCGGGAGTTGGTTTAAGGAAAAACTTATAAGGCATCACTGAACCTTTGTAGCTGCATACCTAGAAAGATACCAAGGGATTGGGTTACAATCTGAGTAAAGAAGGCAACCTAAGAAAAGGCAGATCTTTTGAAGACTATTTTGTCAAATAGAAGGGCATCAAGTATGATGGGACCTCAGAACCTACCATAAAAAAGGGATGCTACAAACTAGGATTTGAGATCTTTGTTGACGTCATCAATTAGGAGTCAGGGCATATCACTCAAGTTCAGTAGATAGAGGAAGTATTCCTAAAGTTGCCAGCTACTGAAGAAATATATCCTACCCTTCTGGAGGACATGCCTGAGTTAGAGGACTCTAATTTATTTGTAGATGAATTATACCTTTGTGACCTCTTTGAGGCAAGCAATTTACTTTTTAATAAAATGAATGATGAATTTACTTATTTGTGTGATATTTCTCCTGATGGTAATATGCATACAAATGATTAGCATATGAGCATTTCTTACATTAATTGTATTAAATCTAATCCTTTTAATCTTGGCACCAATGAACAACCAAGAAATGTATTAATTGCCTATGATACTACTGTCAAAGAAAGAGAAAATTTTAAGAGATTACTAATGAAATACGAAAGGATTTTCACCTAGAACTATGATGATATGCCGAGGATCCATCGAGAAATTGCAAAACATGTTATCCCAAAGCATAATCATGCCATCCTAGTCTAAAAAAAGCTCAAAAGAATAAGGCCTGAATGGGCAGAAAAGGTAAAAAAAAAAGGAGGTAGTTAAATTGCTCAAAGCAAAGTTCATCAAAGAAATAGTCTTCCCCACTTGGCTCGCCAATATAGTCCCAGTACCTAAGAAGGATGGAAGGGTGGTCAGAATGTGCATAAACTATCGAGACCTAAATAAGGCATGTCCAAAAGATGATTTTTCTTTTGCCCTATATAGATGTGTTGGTAGATAGTGCAGCAGTGGCCACTATATACTTATTTATTGATGGGTTCTCTAGATATAATTAGATTTTAATAAAAGTGATAGACAAATGCAAAACTGCTTTTATAACAGAACGGGGTACGTATTGCTACAAGGTGATGCCTTTTAGGTTAAAGAACATGGGAGCTACTTATCAACAAATGGCCACTAAACTATTCCATGACATAATGTACAAAGAAGTTGAAGTCTACATAGATGACATGATGGTAAAATCTACGGAGAGGGAAGGGCATTTCAAAGTATTAGAAAAGTTCTTCCAAAGGTTGGACCAATTCAACATGAGGCTCAACCCTAAGAAATGCATCTTTGGAGTCACATCAAAAAAGCTGTTGGGATTCATAGTGAGCAAAAATAAGATTGAAGTCAACCCTAACAAGGTGAAAACCATTTTGGACATGCCTACCCCATAGTCAAAAAAGGAAGTTAAGGGGTTTTTAGGCAAAATATAGTATATCGATAGGTTTATATCTAAACTCATCGTGGTTTGTAAACCTATATTTAACTTGTTATGCAAAGGATAGCTGAAGGAATGGAATGACTTTTGCAAGAAAGCTTTCTAGTTCATCAAGCAATATCTGACTAATCCTTCGATATTAAAACCTTCAAAACCAGGAAAACCTTTAATCCTATATCTAGTAGTGGAAGGATCTTTGATAGTGGCACTGATCGCACAAGTAGACGAAGCCAAAATAAAGAAGGTGATTTATTACCTAAGCAAGAAATTGCTCCTGTATGAATAGAAATACACAAAATTAGAGAAGATATGTTTGGGAGTGATTTGGGCATCAAAGAAGCTGCGTCACTATTTCCAATCTTACAAAGTAGAGGCAGTGGCAAAGCATGACCAACTTAGGTATTTACAAACTAGGCCATCCTTAGTAGGTAAGGTGGGATGTTAGATCCTGCTCCTTCAGGAGTTTTATATCTCTTATATTATAAAGAAGACCATTTAAAGTTCGAGCTGTAGTCAAATTCTTAGCTTAGCTTCCGATTGAAGAAAAATAGGAGGAGTACAAATTTCTAGATGAACACTTAGGGGCAATATCCTAGGAAGAATGGAAGATATTTTTCAATAGGGCCATTAACCAAAAAGGAGAAGGTGCTGGAGTACTGATCAATAGTCCAAAAGGTGAACAAATATTCTTAGCAAGGGAATTAGAGTTTCCGGTAACCAACAATATGGTTGAATATGTGGCATACATCTATGGTCTTGAAACTTTATATCAGCTGAGGGCGAAAGTGGTTGATTTCTACAGAGACTCGATGCTAGTCTTCCAATAGGTAAAAGGTGATTAGGAAGTTAAGGACAAAACCTAAGTAAATATGTCAAAATACTTACAGACCTTGCTGAAAGGTTTAATAGATGTACTTTTACCATATCCCTAGAGAACAAAATTAAGTTGTAGATGCCCTAGCCACTTTGATGTTTGTGTCAAGCCTTACCAAAAAGGACTTGCCAAAGCTAATGTATTTAAGTAAAATAAGGTTTCCCACCTATGTTGGAATAGTCAACACCACAATTGAGCAACCGCGTCAAGAACTACCATGGTACCATGATATCCAAACTTACTTAAAAATGGGACAATACCCAGAAAACACAATTGAGAAAGACAAAAAGGCTCTCCAAAAGGTATCCACTCAGTTTATCTCATTATAAGGTATGTTATACAAAAGGTAGGTGGATGAGATCCAACTCAAGTGTATAGACAAATCATAAGCCAAAAGAGTACTTTAGGAGTTGCATGATGGGGTATGCAGTCCTCATTTGAATAGAAGTAATCTAGCAAAGAAGATTATGAGATTAGGATATTACTGGCTAACCATAGAATCAGACTATTGTGATTTCATGAAAAGGTGTCACAAGTGCCAGGTATATTGGTACTTGAGCCATCTGCCACCTAATAGCCTGACTAGCTTGTCATCTCCATGGCTATTTTCAACATAGGGAAATGACATAATTAGAGAAATAAGGCTGTCAACTGCTAAAGTTCATAAGTTTATAATGGTAGCAGTGGATTACTTCACGAAATGGGTTGAAGCAGAGTCTTTTAATAAATTAGGGGCAAGACAGATAGGAAAATTTATTTTAAGAAATATCATCTGCGAGTATGGATTGCCACAACATGTCATTTCAGATAATGGGGTACAGTTTCAAGGAGAAACTAGGCAACTTTTATAGAAGTAAAAGATTCAACATCATAAGTCTTGTCCATATTGACCTCAAGCTAATGGTGCAATAGAGGTAGCAAATAAAAATATCAAGAAAATTCTACAAAAGGTGACTGTTACCTACAAGGATTGGGTAAATATGTTGCCATTTGCATTGTGGGGATACAGGAAACTGTTAGAATATCTACCTAGGCTACAACTTACTCATTGGTATAGGCATGGAAGCAGTACTACCAATTAAGGTCGAAATACCTTCATTAAGGATGGTGTTAAAAGCAAACATACCTGAAGCTGAATGGGCTAGAAGCGGATATGAGTAGTTAGCATTGATTGATGAAAGATGACTTAAATCTCTCTATCATATACAATTGTACTAGAAGAGAATTGCGAGAGCTTACAACAAGAAAGTCAAGCTTAAAACTATACGAGAAGGTGACTTGGTACTTAAACAAATCAGACCTTTATTATCAAACCCTAAGGGAAAATTCAAACCCAATTGGGAAGGTTTGTATTTGGTCAAGAAAGTACTCAAGCATGGGAGCATCAAGATCTTAGATCTAGAGGGAAATGAATTCTTGAAGCTGGTCAACATAGATAGACAGAAGAAGTATTTTTGTTTAAAAAAAAATTTCTGCTAAGCTGAAAACTCGAATAGGGCAGTTTAGGCAAAAATTAAGACACCTCGATGAGGTCAAAACCCAACAAGGTACTTGATGCAAAAATTAGAGGATTTGAGAGAGAATGTCCAATCAAGATAACACTTCTCAAGGTTAATTGGTAATGACAATATTATTGATGGAAATTAATATATATGCCAAGATTAATAGGCTTAGTATCAAATACATTTAATGACAAAGATGATTTAGTCATGATCATTGATATGTAAATCCCCGTCGAGGAAGAGGTCATACAACCAATTGAATTCTACATACATTGTCTCTTTTCAAAATTAGGAATATTATCTTAATTTTTCCTTTTTAACACTAATGTTCTATTATCTTTAGCATCACTCAAGATCCACTTGTTGTAATATTCATCTGTATTAATAGCATCAATTGTATATTCAGGCATGTCCCTCAAAATGATACATTATTGCCACAAGTCAGGGAAAGAGCATAGGTAATGACTAGTCAAAAGACCACCGTGAAATCTCAAAGGCTTAGAAGGTACCCTTTTCACTAGACTAAATTGCTTCAGGATGCGTAAGGGGATATAGAAGGTAGCATGCCTCAACCTAATCAAGGGAACATAGCCGGCATGACAGGAGAGATTAAAATGGTTAATTTTCCACCAAGGACATCTCTATCACACTATGATAGCAGTATCAAGCCATGGGGCCCACTAGTCATATGCATCACACTTTATTACAAGCTTTCTCTCATAATGATGGTGCGAGGCATACTTCACACAAAGTCCTTCGAGTGGAGGAACATGCAACCCCAACTTCTCCAACAACCAAACTTGTAAAAAAAAAAGCTATTATGTTGAAAAATACATAAAGGACCACCTAAGCAAAAATTAGGCAGACCAATTAGTGTGAAAACCATTAGGGTCATAATAAAATTAAAACAAAAACCCATGACAAACTTTTTACACATATCTACAAGAGGTATAGACTCCCAACCACATAATCAACATCTCCTTTCTTTGGTGCATCTAAACCTCAAATTGTTTCAGCTAGAAATTTGCTAAAAGGGTTATAGCCAGAACATATTACAGTCAGAAGATGAAGAGTCTTAAAATTATAGGACTCATCCTGGAAAGTAACCATGAGCTACCTCCCAAGAATGCATAGCAAATTACACTTTGCCCATTCCACTAAGCTAATAGGAAACTAATGAACATGGTCTAAAATTACTCACAAAGAAATTAGGCCTACACCTGGCACTATCTTTTGAGCCACGATAGGAGAAAAGCCCAAAGCAAGAACAATGCCCATAGGGTAATGATCCTCGAAAGAAGGAAAGGCTAAAAAGGTATCCAGAGTAATTTGGTGGTCTAAGATAGCAGCAAATTCTTTTAAGGTTGGAGAAATCTCTTGATGACCAAAGACAAAAACATAAAAGACAAGGTCCCAATGTCACACTGTAGCATTCAAAAAATTGGGGTCAATCTGAACGTTCCTCATAAATATAAGAGAAGAAAAATGGGCAAGAATAAAGGAAGTCTAAGAGGCTTTCGATTCCAAAATCTTAGACAAATCCTGATTGAAAGAGGACATAATGGAAGCATGAGATAAGAAGGCAAGGATTGGGGTATTTATAAGCCAAAAGCCTCATTCCTCTTCCATCTAGGAATGGGAATCCAAAATATGTGATGAGGTCTATGTGGACCTAAAAATGGCATCATAATCCATACAGACCAAGAGATATATGTCCGCACCATCATCATACAAGGTTTCCAACCCTGTATGGGTAAAGTTCGCATGGACTAAGTCACCCTAAGTCTGCTCAGACTAAAGTTATTCTAAGTCCGCATGGACTAAACTATCTTAAGTTCATACAATTTGCAAAGGAGAATAAAAACATCTACGGTAAATGAACCCTAAGGGTAAATGTATTTCAAAATTAACTATCTGAAGTTCATATATATGGTAGCACATGCAACTCATCTTAGGGACATCCTTGGCAGGTAAAGAGCCCTGATTGGCAAATGGACTTGGAACTCCACTATGTGCTGGAAGAGGTAAAAACTGAGAGCTAGGAGAATTGAGGGTAGTTTTAGGCCATTTCTTTGATGAAGATAGGCTAGCCCTAGCAACAACAATAGGTTACAAAGCCACACACAAGGTCAAGAAATGCCTCTAATAGGAATAAAAGAGTTAAAGAACTCACATGAGGTGGAAAATGTGTTGATGTGTAAGGAACTTGAGAAAGCTGAGGAGCTAAGGCCCAAGAAGTGTAGCCCTTGACACCATCCTCTACTAATGTAGCCCTTAGAACCCTCGCAATCATACCTTGCACGAACTCCAAATCATCTATATACCTCTCGAATAGTATTGAGTTAAGAGGATTCTGAGGAATAAGGCGAGCATCAAGCCCTAAGTGCCATTTCACAATCCTCTCTCCTAAAAACTAGGAGTAGGCCTTTGGAGTGGTCAGCGAGAGGTAGTGGCAAGACAATCCTCTGATAAAGCACAATAAAGTGGCCAGCTCCTTGATAAGAAAAGCCCACCAAGCCAAGTCAACCTGCATAGGTAAGTATTTGTTAAATGTGGATAAATGGCTAACAAAGATTTTTTGTCTTAATGTGCAGGAGGTACTTATATCAGTCCAGACTTTAGAGCTAAGATAATAACGGAGCTGCATTAGCAAAGTCGCATTTCATAGACCCGAAGATGGTTGAACCCATCTATCCATCGTCGAATAGTAGTGAGGCACGTCCAGTTCATAAGGATAAGCTAATAAGTGAATCTCATAAGCCCACACTAGAAATAACAAAACACAACAAAATCATAAAGAAGCTTTAAAGAAACATAAATTGCTAAGGTGAGTTGTTTACTAGCATGCCCGACACGAAGCCCTAGATGAACCGATGGCTCTTTCTAGTTTGAATAGCCATGTCTAAACTCCTGAACATCCAATCGAGGGAGGAGTAGCATTAGTTCTAGCTACCAATCTAGTCAACCTCTTCTAAGATAGGGAGGAAGCTCCAGCTCACAGTGCTATTTGCATTGGCAAAGAGGGTGGTAACCATTAGGTAGAGAATGAAGTAGCGGCTATACATATCAATCTCCTATTGGCTCAAAGGGGCCTCATCCCCCTACTTCTCCTGCAAGTTAGTGCATCGAATGCTTCTAGCTCTATCCAATTGAATGAAACCCAGTAGCTCTTTCACCTCTTGTAGCCTCAGTAAAGGGTGATGATAGCAAGCATCAAAAGCAATCGCACATCATGTGTAAAGTGCCCCAGTGATGAAGGCCCCATTGAAAGGAGTTCTCATAATCTTTTTGAAGGGCAAATGAAAGGTATGTGTGGTGTCCATCCACTTATCTAGTAAGGCCCTCAAAGCTTGCAAGTCACGATGGAAGTCTTTACCAATAAGATGGTCTAAGAATGTCTAAAAGCCAGTAGCTCGGACCCTATTCTTTACTGACATTGGCATGGCAAGGTACCATTGTTAGGGTTCAAAAAGAGTGCCCCCACACTTGAGATGCATCTGCAAAAGAAAAAGAAACAAAAGTCAATAAAGTCTGCATAGAGTAATATTTTGAAAATAGGTCCGTATAGACCAAGAAAAATAAGAAGACAAATGTCCACACAGACCATACCCACAAGCAAGCTAAAGTCTTCACAGACTACACTCATAAACATGTAAAAGTCTGCACGGACTATGCTCACAAATAAATATAGGTTCATACAGACAAATAACAGTTATCTATAAGTCCGTACAGACTTCATGAAATAGCACATGTAGAATAATCTCATAACATGTTCTAATGTTGTGAAAAGAATGACATGACAACTAAGTCTATATGGACCGACTGTGCCCTAGCAACCTAGGCCCGCACGGACCTATAAAACCAAAAAAAGTTTATAGGGTAAAAATGAAGGAAAACTTTATCAGAATAGTAATAAGACACATAGGGGAAAGAAAATGCACTTGACGGTAGACCTCAGAGCAAGCGTAGTGCGTTAAGTCCACCAAAAGGGTGATCGAGTCACCAAACGCAACTCTATTCATAAGAGTCATATTTCGACGGTGGTTAATGGTAGCAGATGGCATAAAACTAATCGGAGTTGGAATAAAGATGTCCTCCAATGGAGAAGGAGAGGAGTAAGTCCCTATGCCCATTTAAAGAAGGATGATAGTCGGAGTCTCTTTACTGTCATTAGAGGCGAACGAGTGAGAAGCGCTAGCAGTATGAGAAGCCACCAAAAAAATCATCTACTGAAGAAAAAAGCAATAGAAAAGAGAAACAAAAAAGGTTGAAAATGAGAAATGAAGGGGAAAAATGAACAGTTATAACTCTATCATGCTAGGTCCGCTTGGACTTACGCATTGTTAATTCATATGGATATTGTCCAAATAAAGTCTACACGAACTCTTTTCCACCTTGTCTGCATGAGTCAATCTCAACTTTATCTGTATGAACCTCCTTCAAACTTAGTCTGCACAAAACATGGTTGACCACATCCACACGGACTTCTGACCGCCAAGTTCAAAAAAAAAGAAGAAGCAGAAGCAGAGAGGGAATACTTCTCAAAGGAAAATTTACTCCATAACAATTTTTCACAATCTAATATTATTTATGCAAAATCAACTCTGAGTTTAATCCACTATTTCTAAATTAACCCCGAGTTTAATCCACTATTTTTAGATCAACCCTAAGTTTAATCCACTATTTCTAGATTAACCCTGAGTTCAATCCACTATTTTAGGTTCAGACTCCTAAGCTAATCCACTATTTCAGGTCTAGCCTCCTAAGCTAATCCGTTGTTTCAAGTTTAGCCTCATAAGCTAATCCATTGTTTTAAGTTTAGCCTCATAAGCTAATCCATTATTTTGAGACTCAGCCTTGCAAGCCAATCCATTGCTTAGGGTTTAGCCTCATCCAAAATCTATGTCAAAGTCTACATCAAAGCCCACTTAACAATAGTATGAGTAGAAGAAGCTGACAGGTAAGTATCCCTAACTCAGGTACTTTGATATGTATTGTTGATACACAGCACACACCAAAGTGGGGGCAACTGTAGACACCTTACCCTTGACCTATGATGATAGCCAGAGATAAAATCTCAAGCATAGCATAATGCCTTCAAGTGGTAGGTCCGCACGAACCTATTAAATAATGTCTGCACAGACTAACTATGTAAACAGGCCAAAATCTAGCCCATAAAGCCCATGGACTAGCATAGCAAAAGCTTATTCCGTGTAGACTAGTACGGATAAGTTTACACGGACTTGCCTACAGAAAAAGCCTTTTCTAGAAGTAAAATTCTGCTTATTCAGTCCAAGAGCCAGAATCTCATTAGGAATGGGACTCATTTCTAGACAAAAATAGAAAACCTAAACAAGACTAACTATATATACTTCTCTATAGCAAAAGAGAAGAAAAAGGCTAAAAAAAAATTATGATCTTACTAATAACACTCAAAAATAAAAAGCATCTAGAAAACTATTAGAGTTTGATCTAAAGGCAATTCAAATCATCATCATTTGAACCTTGAGATCTTTTGTGCTATTGTTTGAAGAGACTTTTTATTCAAGTAATATTTGAGGTCCATGGCACGTTTATTGCTATTTTACAAGCCTATGATCTCTAAAATTTATACATAAGTGAGGTGATACTTTGTTATCCCCACTTTCATTCATGATGAGTAGGCCATTATAGTAATATGTATGATGTAGACTTAATTCCTACAGTCAATATTAAGCACATTGTATTGTGTTAGTAATCATTAAATGAATCTGATCATATGTATGGTTAAGTCCGCATAGACTTAGTTCCTTTAGGTCCAAGCATGATAAGTTAGTCCGCACGGCCTTATTTTCCTTATGTGAACATGACAAATTGATCCGCACAGACTTATATCCAATGAGTATGATTCTATATTTTCAGCATCTTGTTATGTGCTAATTGGTGATTGTGAATTATTTTGCTTGTATGTTGATGTTGTATGTGAAAATATGTATATATGTGTAAGGGATTGATAAGTAGTCTACACGAACTCCCTGTCATGAGGGTTGTAGTTCACATAGACCTATATGTGATGAATCGTATGATGGCCCTTTAGAGTATGCTTTGTTTATACAATCAATTGTTCTTGATCCATATGTCTTAAATATGTTCATATTCTATTTATTATATGTTAACCCTTATATGGTCTTGATTTAACTTCATTTGATTTTGTTGTCTTATGAGTTGTTGACTGGATTTGATTGCTGAACCAAAAATCGGGATGGACATGACTTATCCCTGGAGATGGTCCACACGGACTGAGATTAGACCTCCTGAACGTCCACGCGGACCAAATGATGTAGATGTGGGACGATTTTAATGCTATAATCTATTCCTTTTGGCTGTGTACTTATTGTGTATTTTAGCTTGTTTTGGGGTTGTAATAGCTAGTAAATAACATTTGTCACATGTCAAACCTTGATTTCATATCAAAATGGTTTTTCCCTAATTAATTGTTATTTTCTAGTAAAATGGATTTAAATTTTCCTTAATCAAAAGTCACATGAAATGCACTTCAATAAAGGCCAATCTCCTAGAGATGGGAGTTGGGCAACTACCACAAATTTCTATGGAATTATGGGAAGTTTTCAGGTTAATTAAACAACTCATAATGACCTATTTTTTAGACATACATATATGTGTGTTGTATTGTGAAAATATTGCAATTTACTTCTTTTGTATGACAAAGTGATATGATTTAATTAAGAATGATGCATGCTTGATTGATAAGGGACTGATAAATATTACAATATACATAGACAACATATTATAAGGGCAAAAATAAGATCTGAAATTCCAAACCTTTCTGGTACAGAAGATTAAAGGTCCTGGTCTAGAGGCTAGGTGGCGATTCCACTAACCACTTTTGTCCCCGGTAAAAACATCATTACAAGAAGCTGGGACTAATATTTTGTCTTTAGCTGAGTTTACTTATAATAACAATTATCAAATGAGTCTTGGAATGCCTCTTTATGAGGCCTTATATGGAAAAAAGTGCAGAGTGGCTTTTGTGTTGGAATAAGCTAAGTGAAACAAAGCATATAGGGCCATATTTGTAATGCCCGTGTTTCTAAGTCTTCATGAATAGTGCTACAGGGTCCGAGAAATGCACTCAGGGTGCGGGGTCACTTGCATGTAGATCGAGGTTGTAACGTCCGATAGTCAAGTCTTATGAACAGTGCTGTGTGGGTCGAGTGATGTTTCCCACTGTGCGGGTCATCATTCTGAGTCCGATGACTAGCATATTGGTCATAAAATTTTGACGAGCCTGAAAATAGGGAAAATGAATGAATTAAAAATTTTAGCAAAACCAATAATTCAATTAAGGCCATAAACTATAGTTTACAGAGATAAAAAGTTTTAGGCCCAAGACTTGAGAAGGTGCCCGGATGGTCTCAAAAATACCATACCCTGAACCTCAAAAATTCCACTGAGTATGGTGGTAAAGGAATTAGAATTTTCTGAGGTCAATTGGTACTTTTTCTGAATATCGTATTCTGGCTGTGAATAGTACCAAAAAGTCAACATTTGACTTTTGACCTGAAATTTTGCATGGTCCTTAGTCTCATCAATTTAGGAATTTTAAAATTAGAATGAGAATTTTTGGAGCAACAAAGAATATTTTATGAATTTTCAAATGTTAAATCTAGTCCAAGGTGAATATTACCCAAAAAGTCAATGGAGGAATTTTGGCCTGAAATTTTTTATGGGCCTTAGTCCCATTAATTGAGGAATTTTAAAACTAAAATGGGAATTTTTTGACATATAAAGAATATTTTCTGAATTTTTAAAATTGGGCCCCATTTGCCCAATTAAATGG
>CANXYI011433053.1:0-16823 GCA_948208565.1 Hura crepitans | reverse complement strand
AGAGCAGTGAAAAGGCCATATTTGGTGAATCTGTCAACTACTACCAGAATAGTGTCATAGCCTTGGGATCTGGGTAATTTCTCTATGAAATCCATAGAGATATCTTGCCAAGCTTGGGAAGGAATGGGCAGTGGTTGTAATAATCCTAGGTAGGGTGTTTTCTCACTTTTACACCTCCTATGCGAACAAGTAATAGGAAGAGGCGTCGCATGGCCCACCAAGCTGATGTGAATTGGGCCCAGATTGACATGTTAACTACTGAGAAGGTTAGTTACTCCCGTTGCTCATCATGGAATGAATTCACTTTGGCTTACTTTCATCTTACCAAATCCCTCTGTAACATGATGTAGGTAGAGTGGCACCCATTGGAGGATTGCTGCAACCTCTGTAGGATACCTCTGATTCCCAAATGCCCACCAAAAGGAGTTTCATGAATTTGGGAAACAAGAGTTGCCTTAGATTGGTAGAGGACCCAATGTAGATTTTCCCTTTATATTTGAGTATACCTTGGGACAATTGGAAATTGGGAAGAGAGTTAGGAGCAATGGAGAGTGTGGGTGATAGTAGAGTCCCCTTTATAGGAGTTAAGTACTTCTTGTAGCTAGGTAGGTGTATAGGTTGTAATGGCTAATAGAAGGGAGGATGGTTGTTTTTCAAACTGCCTGGAAACGGCATTTGCAACTCTCTTGTCAATACCCCTTTTATACTGAATTATGTAGTCTAGTCCTAACAGCGTGGAGATGCCTTTCTGTTGGATGGTGGTATGGAGCCACTGCTTGAGCAAGTGTTTAATACTTTCTTGGTCCGTTCGGATGACAAATAGAACCTTCTCCAAGTAGTGCCTCCATCTAGTGACTACCTGAATTATAGCCATCAACTCTCTCTCATAAGCTTAGCCTTGTGACTAAGGGATTTGGAGAGGTAGGCCAATGGTCTACCTTGCTGCATTAGTACAACCCCTATTCCTATATTATTGGCATCGCATTCAATAAAGAATGGTAGGCTAAAATCAGGTAAGGCTAGAAATGGTGTAGTGGACATAAGGTGTTTGAGTTGAGTAATGGTAGTTTTAGGCAGAATTAGTCCATTGAAACTGATCCTTTTTGAGCAAATCAATCAAGGGCTTGGCAATGATTCCATATCCAGCAACAAATTTTCTATAATAACCTGTCAGTCCCTTCAAATTCTTTCGAATCGGCCACTAGGTCATGGCAGCAGTCTTGGTAGGGTCTGTAGAGACTCTTTGTGATGAGATCACAAGGCCTAAATAGCTTATTTGGGGAACTGTCCAAAGGAGCATTTGGATTCCTTGGCCAAAAGGTGATGTGAGGTTAGGACTTGAAAAACAATCTCTAAGTGTTGGAGATGAGTTTGAAAGGTGGGGCTATATATAAGAACGTCATCAAAGAAAACCAGCACAAACTTTTTGAGATAGAGTTGAAATATGTGATTCATTAAGGACTAAAAAGCAGCTGGAGCATTGGTTAGCCCAAAGGGCATATCTAGGAACTCAAAATGGCCAGGATGGGTCCTAAAGGCAGTTTTAGGAATGTCCTCTATCCTCATCCTTATTTGATGATAACCTGACCTAAAGTCAATTTTAGAGAATATTGTGGCCCCATGCAATTCATCTAGGAGGTCATCAATGAGAGGAAAAGGAAATTCATCCTTAATGGTGCGTTTATTGAGTTTTCTATAGTCAATGCAAAATCTGCAAGTTCCATCATTCTTTTTGACTAGAAGGGCAGGAAAAGCAAAAGGGTTATTGCTTGGTTGAATTATATTGTTGGTGAACGTTTTAGACACTAATTTTTCAATCTCATTTTTTTGGTGATGGGAGTACCTATAGTGTCTAATGTTGACTAGTTCAGAATTGGGTTTTAGGGGTATGGCATGATCATGAGATCTTTGAGGGCATAAGGTGGTAGGAGGCTGAAACAGATGAGTATTGGAGGAGATAAAAGTCCGAATTTTAGGATCAGGTTGCTGCTGGTTTGAAGCTGGTTGTATAGTGGATTTAGAGTAAGTAGACATTACAAACAGCCTAGAGGTAACACCCTTCCACCCAGATTGTACCAGTTTATTAAGACATTTAGAAGTCATTAACCTCAAAAACCCTTGTTCGCTCATTCCTTTCAACTCTAATCTTTTCCCTTCTTTTTGTATACTAAGCTTATTATCCTTGAAGTCGAATGTTATGGGTGAGTGGCATTTCATCCAATCAACTCCCAAGATCATATCATAATCCCCTAATTCAAGGACTCTAAAATCAAACTCAAATTTCCTACCTTGCATGTGCCACTTACAACCCTTGCTTTTATCTACCACAGTTAATTTTCTTCCATCCGCTACGGTTATTGTAACAGGAGTTACTTTGGAAATAGGTAGTTTTCCATCACGGGCAACCTTAGAATCTATAAAGCTGTGTACTTCTGCTGTCTATTAAGATCAGAATGGGTTTACTGTTTAATTGAACCTTTTAGCTTAAGAGTATTGTCACTAATTCCCCCATCTACAGCATTTAAGGACAGGGCTATGTTTTCTAAGGAAGTTTCATCCACTTCTGGTTCTAACACTTCTTGCCAATCCTCTTCTTCTAGCCCCACATCCTTATTGTCATTGGTTTGTATGGCCATAAGTTTCTTTGAATTACATTGGTGACCTGGGTAATACCTATCACCACATTTGTAGCAAGCCCCAAGAAGCCTCTTTTGATGGGAAACAACTGTTTTAGTAGGGTAGGTTGCTATAGTAGAGGTAACCATTTTATTTTCAGAATTAGGTTTGGTGGTTGCACCTGGGGTGAAAAGGGAGCAAAACCCCAAGGTTTTGGTATGTAATTGGCCTTAAAAGAGGGTTTGGGCTTATTTGCAACCAAGTGCATTTCTTACAGCCTAGCTTGTTCTATGGCAGTGTACATATCAGTGGCCTTAAACATCTTAACAACTGATCGAATGTTATGGTCCCATTTTGTGGATCAAAACACTAGGCAATAAATTAAGCTCATCAAAGAGAGCTTGTACCTTCGAACTAGTCAGAGAGAGCTACGTACCTTAAGACTCATTAGAGAGAGAACCCGGTCTCTTATATTTTCTATTTAATTTTCTGCTTATTTTATTAATTAAATTCAACATCTTTAAATAAAGGTTACAAGTTTAATAAAATGAAAATTCTTTTCTAACTAGGGAACTGTTAGGATTTCTAGGAAAGGATCGAGTAATAGGGCGATTAACGGAGAAGTCTAATTCAAGTAATCTTCTCTTTCCCTTCCCCTTACCTGAATTCTTTGATCGACCTATTTTTGTGGGATAATTTAGCTCATTAAAAGGGAGACTGAAACCTTAGAGTTCAAAGAGAGAGAACTCCGATCTCTGATTTGATTTAATTCTAACTTATTTCATTAATTAATTTCTGTCTCTTTAAATAGAGATTACAGCCCTAGAAATCCTATTAAAATAGGATTTCTGTTTTAACTAGGAAACTAAGGAATCCTATTTAACTAGGAAAGAAATAAATCTGCAGGAATAAATCCAATAATTTAGGAATCTTATCTAACTAAAAATCTGCCTAAAATACCTCTAATTATTCCCATAACATTTCTCCTATTAATTAAGAATTCGACAACTGCCCAACCTAGAACTGTAACGGGAACTATGAATTCCTTTATAATTATGAATTGTTAAAATAGGAAGATAAGTACTAAAAAATCCTACCATATGAAAATAAATCCTAAATAAGATAAAACTTTATAATCAAATAAAATCTCCTAATTAAATAATATATCCTAAATAAGATAATTACTTAAAATATAATAATATATTAATTACAACTGGTCTCTCAATTACAGCTATAATATTACTCTCTTCCTGGAAATTGAGCTTGTCCTCAAGCTCCTTCAAGCGATGGTTACAATTGAGAATAAGTAGCAAAAATGTTAGCTTCTGAAATAAATCATAAACTCCTTCGAAAAAGTTTTTCAAATCATAAACTCTTTCGAAAAAGTGTTTCAACTTCCTATCCCACTCCATTAAATCCTGTATTACCTGAAATTGAAGCCCATTAGAGGTTTGTTTGCATTGTAGGATGATTGGTGTGTCTCCTAGCTGATGAAACCTCGCCAATCCAACCCTATCCGCCTCATTTGTACACTGATTCTCAAATAACCGTTCGCAGCGGTTAGCACAAATTAAAGGATCATCAATTCCATCGTAAGTGGGAAAATCAAATTTTGTGCATCGAGGCACTGTTTTGTGTGTTGTAGTTCCAGCCAATATATTGTTCTGAGCAGTTGTTGGGACATTTGTTGCACCTCCTCCCTTAGGAGCGGCGACAACATCCCTGCCTCCAGTTGGCGTGGCGACACTACTCGCCTCACTCCCAGCCGCGGTCAATTTTGGATTCCCAACCCCTAATCTTTGCAGCTATTCCTGAAGAACCTGAACAATCCTCTCCTCCAACCATTGTTCCATTGCTGAAATCTTGAAGTTCGTGAGAGCACGCTCTTCCTGCAATCGAACCTTGATTTGTCACCCATAGTGTTAGGCTTTGATACCAATTGTTGCGGTCCCAATTTGCGGATCAGAACACCGGGAGATAAATTAAGCTCATCAAAGGGAGCTTGTACCTTTAAACTCGTCAAATGCAGTTACATACCTTAGGACTCATTAGAGAGAGAACCCAGTCTCTTTATATTTTCTATGTAATTTTCTACTTATTTTATTAATTAAATTCAGCCTCTTTAAATAGAGGTTACAAGCTTAGTAAAACAGGAATTCTTTTCTAACTAAGGAACTATGAATTCCTTTCTAATTAGGAATTATTAAAACAGGAAGATAAGTACTAAAAAATACTACCATATGAAAATAAATCCTAATTAAATAAAATCTCCTAATTAAATAATCTCTTAAATAAGATAATTACTTAAAATATAATAATATATTAATTATAGCTGGTCTCTCAATTACAGTTGTAACATCGGATCTCATCCTTAAGCTCGACTATGAAATAAGATACATAATATGATCAGGATGGAGAGGATAAATTTTCTTCATTCTAATTTTTAAGCCTTCAAACTTATCCTAGTAATTTGCAACATTATCAACTTGTCTAAGCTTATGAAACTCCTCTACTACATCATCATCTACAGGATCCTTAAATCTATGGCAAATAGCCTCAGAAAATTCATCCCAATCAATTGACTCTTTACACTTACTCCAATTTAAGTACCATGCTTTAGCTTTTCCTTGGAGGAATAAGCTGGCTAGATCTAACTTCTTTTCAGCTATAACCTCAAAAATTTGAAAATATTTCCTACACCTACTGATTCATGACTTAATATCTACCCCATCAAAACTTTGTAAATCACGTTTGGGTAGCAACTTAAAAAAATAAGGCCTGTTCGGATTGGACATATCCCGAAACCCTTTATCTATAGGTGGAGGCAGCAACCATTTATCAACCCCAGGTGATTCAAAGTTAAGTGGGATGGTGTCCTTACCTCTATTAGTGGTTGCTGGAGAAGGAGGGTTAGAGGAAGATGGTTGGGTAGGGTTGAAGATTGGAGGTGAAGCCGAAGGAATCTAGATGCCCTGAATAAGCCGAGCTAAATAGGCCACTTATTTCTAATTCTCATGGTGCAACTCCTCATACAAGTACCGAGATTTCTTTTGCTCTAGCTTCAAGGATTCCATCGTCTGCTGGTGCTCCTTGAGTTGCGATTCGATGGTTCCTAGGTGAGAATCCATCTACTCTTCAAGTTTAGAGTTGAAGATCTGAGCTGATCTTTTAACTCTTCCATGGAAATGGGTATGCCTTCAGAAGGACCTCGGTTTTTCTTTGAAACGGTGGATTTGCTCACAATTATCCCAGAAAAACCTAGCTCTAATACTTAGGATTAAACTCCTAACTAGGAAAATAGAACTAATTTAGAGGGGAAAAGGATAGAAAATGAGGGAGGAAATAGATAGAGTAACGCAGAAATAGAGAGAGAGAACAGAGAGAGAAGAAAAGAGAAAAGAGAGAGAAAATTGTATTGAATTCCAAAAGAAGCAGTCCCAAGAGTGGGGACCGTTACATATATGGAAAAAATTAGAATGAGTTGTGCAATGCACCAAGATGGCGAGTGCAACAGTTTAATCTTCCAGTAACAAGCTTCTGGAAGATTTAATATATTCCCTTCTAGCTACCTTAACTACCTGGCCCATTACAATTTACACTTTTGCCCCTCTCTTATACGTAAGAGCATTCCTCTCAATTGATACAGAAAAGATAATATATATTAAATTGAGTCCAACAAATTAAATCTCTAAGCTATTTTACATGTCAGATACATAATACAAATACACACACACACAAAAGACGTATTCCTCAGAGCAAATGTCCTAAACTCCATTATGTGATATCATTTAATGTCTCCAAATATATCAATTTTTCCCTAAAAATATCCAGAAAGATAATTACTAACGACTCTGAAGCAAGGCATTTTTAGATTTTGAGTGAACTTCCCTTTCACTCTTAAAATATCTCCTCAAGTAGGTGATTTTAGTCCAATGCTATTAGAGATACTAGAATAGGACTAAGTCACGAGATAATGAACGAGAAAGTCTTTCTCAATTAATTTCCCTTTTCCTTTATCCCGATTCTTAGAACGACCTATCTTGAATAATTCAAACTCTTTGAGGGGAGAATGACACCTTAGAACTCGTTGGGAAGAGAGAGTTCTTAGATCTTTGTTAATTTTTGTTTAAATTTTAGCTTGAGAACTTTTATTCATTCAGTCCCTTAAATAGGACAGTGTTATTACAAAAATAGGAAACCTATTTTTTAGGTTTCATAAAAGGAAACATGAAAAATTCATCTACTAGGAAGGAAACAAAAGAAAGTAAAATCAATCACCATTTATTTGAGATCTAAGCCTAGGAAGGAAACAAAATAAAAATCAACAATTATTAACCTAAAATTGTCTGAAAACATTGAAATAACCACGCTACAGCCAGCATCCATAACAACTACCTAATTAATCGCTATGCACATATAATATTATGCACTCCGCTAAATGAACAGTTGCAAATCGAGAATTCCCAAAGATCATCATTTTTTGCAAAAATCCTGTAGTTGCAACAGAAAGGCTAGAGATTTACGGCATGAAAGAGTTACTTCAAATTTCGAAGGTGAGACTTTCACTAGACTTTCCATTCCAACATCCTATTTCGGCCAAATTATTAGGTAGCATCTTTATATAGATAATAAGATATCTATTCTTGAGTGATCATTTTCAAATACCAATAGTTATTTCTCAGTGAAGAATCTACAACATGTTTCAAAAATATTACATAATTCTGAGCTGCCCACAAATAAACAACTATACAATTGCATGTTTTTGTTTGATGCAATTAATCTTATTATTCTTCGATAAGATATTGCAATGTAGACAAAATGGCAAAAACTGCACACTATACTCAAAAACAACACCTACATATTGTAAGTGATAACAAAGACATGCGATGCACATGTTAAGCTATTAACCACAAAGTAAATCCAAACACAGAAGGCATGTTGTGTGGTATTATGGTAATCCTACATCAAAACCATGCTCTAGTACACTACTTACCGAGTTTGTTAAAAGCAATAAGCAGGTAAAATGAATTAATAAAGTACATAAACTAGATGATGGGTAAATTGACAGGGGAAGATTACCCTTAGTGCTTCATATCCACCAAAACTGATAGGTCCCACTATACCAGGTAGAGGGAGACCTCTTCTTGGTGGCCCGAATCCCTAGACATATCCAAGAGGCCCAGGTTCTACTCCACTATTTGCATCTCACAAAGTTCTTACTCTTAGTCTTGATGCAATCTCTGCCAAAGCATCTTTGGCAACACTAAAATTCCCAAATATCTAAACAACCAATAGTAAGTATCAGATCAAAACTGCAAGAAGTGGCCAGAAAAATAAAAGAAAATTAAAATGACCAAATATCAGAAATAAAATAAATTGAAATCAGTGATAGATACAAATTAATAAGTGCATTATTTGACCACCTGTACAAGCTCTTCATCTTCAGAGGCACACTTAGGTTTATCTTCCTTGAAGAAAACACGGATGTCCATATGAGTTCTCCTACTTATTTCATTGATAACATGACCTCCTTGTCCAAGAATACAACCAACCTTACTTGATGGAACAAGAAGTCCGGTAGTAATTGCACCTTTCTCAGAAAATTCACTTGTTTTATTCTGAAGTTGGAGAATTGCATCAATCATTTGTGATCTCGAATTCCAGAGTGCCTGAAAAAACATCAGACAATGATTCATGTTGATGTGTGTAAATTAGAATTGTATTCTAATTAGGATTCTAACAAATAATTATAGTCAGATTAGGTATGAATACAATAAGAATCTTGCTATCATGTGCAGCCAATTTTGGCGGGGACTTACAGCAATTTGATGTAAAAACTGTGTTTCTGCATGGAGATCTATAAGAAGAGGTGTATATGGAAATCCCACCTAGTTTTGAGAGTGAAAAGACACAAGGCAAAGTATGTCGATTGAAAAAAGCCTTGTACGGGTTGAAATAATCTCCTAGAGCTTGGTTTGATAAATTCAACAAAACCATGATTCTTTTTGGCTATAAACAGAGTAATGCAGATCATACTCTTTTCATCAAACACAACAAAGGAAAAATCACTATTCTTATTATCTATGTTGATGATGTAGGGGATGATACAAAAGAGATGATTCGACTAAAGAAACTGCTGTCTCAAGAATTTGAGATCAAAGACCTAGGAAAACTGTGATATTTCTTGGGAATTGAAGTTGTCAGACCAGAGAAAGGTACCTTCACTTCTCAGAGAAAATATGTTCTAGATCTTCTAAAGGAAACTGGTATGTTAGCGTGTAAACTAGCAAAATCTCCTATTGAGAGTAATCACAAACTGCAAGCTGGAGTTGGGAGTTCAATTGATATGGGTAGATATCAGAGACTAGTGGGAAGATTAATTTATCTTTCTCATACCAGACTGAATATTGCATATGCAGTCAGTCGCAGTCAGTTTAGTAAGTCAATTTATACATAATCTAAGAGATGCTCACTTGCAAGCTGTATTTCGTATACTGAGATATCTGAAGTCTGCTCCAGGAAAAGGATTGCTCTTTGCCTAACATAGTCATCTGAAGATAGAATGTTTTACCAATGCAGATTGGGCTGGATCTCTAGATGAGAGAAGATCTATTAGTTATTTTACATTTATGGGAGGCAATTTAGTGACGTGGAGAAGTAAGAAACAGAGTGTAATAGCTAGATCAAGTGCAAAAGCGGAATACAAAGCCATGGCATAAGGGGTTTGTAAGCTTCTATGGTTGGAAAAAATATTGGAGAAATTAAACTTGTCTAATAGAAATGAACTGCTCCTATATTACAATAATAAAGTAGCTATTAGCATTGCTCAGAATCCCGTTCAGCATGATAGGACCAAGCCCATAGAGATTGAACAACACTTTATCAAGGAAAAAGTACTTGAAGGTACCCTGAAGCTATAGTATGTGACGTTAGATGAGCAAGTTGCTGATGTGTTCACTAAAGAATTATGTAATACGATCTACCATACCTTTAGTTTGCAAGTTAGGCATGTATGATATATATGCACCAACTTGAGGGGAAGTGTTGATGTGTGTAAATTAGAATTGTATTCTAATTAGGATTCTAACAAGGAATTATAGTCAGATTAGATTTATTGTATTTTCCTATTTTAGGACTCCTAGAATTATATATATATCCCATAGATCTTATAAAATAAACAGAAAAAATATAGCAATTCTTATTTCTCAAATTCTACAATTCATAAGAACATCATCAATTATTTGATATGCATCACTACATAATAAAGTAAGGAAACTTTACTTAAGAAAAGAAGAATTTACAAATACAATATGTTATAGTGCTAATTTTGATTAATTATCAATTAAAAAGTGGGATACTTTCGCAAACAAAAAAAAGATCACTGGATATTTTAAGGTGAATGAGTAGACATAAAATTGGATAGGATTAAAAATATATGCATTCGACAAAAGGCACATATAGCATATATTAGACATATAAGATAAGAAAAGGTCCTTTAAGGTGGTATAGTCATATGCTACGGAGACCCCCAAATGTCCCAATAAGAAATGTGGGAGCTTGATAGTAGAAAGTTTAAAGTATTAGGCATTGAGGCAAATTTTGCATTTGACGGAAAGACTTGGAGATACAGAATTCATATAGCCAACCCCATCTAGTATGGGATTAAGGCTTTGTTGAGTTGAGTTGGATATTTTCAAAAACAAATCCTTCAATAGATTTAAAAAAAAAAAACAAGATTTTATTCTAATTTGCCAAAAATATATATGTTCAAAAAACTTTTTAAAAATTCACAGTATCATTTAATCATGGATAGATCATAACATCCGTTTAACCCAACAACCCAAGTGGATTTGGGCTATACCATCCAAGCATTTAGATGGGTTGGGCTAAAAGCCAATCGTAACCTGCCCAGCCCATCCTTCAACACCTCTATTTGGAATCATCAAAAGATTAAACTGGCTGCTGGAAGAACTCAAATATTAGCACCTGTCTCACTCTGCAATCTTTGGATGATGTCTCCACATTTGCCCAAAAGACATCCTACCATATTATTTGGAACTAGAAGTTGTGCTGTAACAACATTGTTTTCATTCTCAGTATCACCATCAGATGCCCTCCCACCAAATAGATCTTCCTCAACAATCTGGTCATGGACTTTCAAGAGGGCCTCCTGAGCAGCACAATGAGGCTCCATAGACTCCACTTTATTCTCCATGGTTGAATCTTTATCCTTATTCTGCTTTCCAGAAATTTTTTCACAACTGTAAATGATAATAACCCTTTCATCTGAACCAGGGACTGAAACAGCAACTGTTATCTTTGCCTGGGTCTCTTCCCTAAGTCTTTTAATTATTTCACCACCTTTTCCAATAATGCCCCCAATCTTTCTTGAAGGACACAGTATGCGGTAAACAGTATCACTAGGAAGTAAATTTCCTGAAGATTCTTCATATCTAGGACTGTTCTATCTTCCTTTTCTATCAACTCCTTTTCTTTTGAATCAAGAAATTTGCGGTTTCCTTAAAAAAATTTTGCCTGTTCGCATCCATAAAACCACTGAAACTAATAAGGAAGTTGCAATAGGTTGGCCCTGCTGAAACAGATTCGTATTATCATCCAATAACAAAACACAATCAGTAAACAACTAATCCAGACCTGATATGAACAAGAAGCAAGCCTCCTAATACACAGATGAACTATCATCTATGTTACGATACAAAGAATGCAGATAGACATAAAAGGCATCAAGAAGAAAGGCAAAAATTTCTAGGTCACTCACACAAATCTTTGAACTTTTGCCACCATGCAACATTATTTTGGAATGAAAGAAAAATGATAAACAGGCTGGTCATGATAGAATGATAATCCAAGTCTTACAGTGTAGCATTCGGAGGACTAAACTTTAAAGAATCTCATAATAGGACAGGGAAAAGAAGAGTGCAAATGGCAACTTCCATACATAGAAATAAGTTAAGAAGGAAGGGGGAAAAAACCCTTCAGTCCAGTAACCTAATGCAAATACATGGCTTGTCAACTGTACACATTCAATAAGGATACACTAAAGACCCTTTAACCTAACAAATCCCAACATCTCCAATGATCCTGCCAACCTGTGCCCATTTTTTTTTTTTTACTGCACTGGGCAACAATTAGATGCCCGACCACTGTTTTGACATTTGGTAAGCACAAAATAAAAGCTAGAAATTGGATATGAAAGCACCAGCTTTTAGAATCTATAACTTAAAGCTAGATTTCAGACTTTAAATTCTGACCACAGGCTTCTGCATACTAAAACCATGAATTTCTAATAACAGGAGGCTTTTTACATATATATAATCTGCATTTTTATGTTACGTATAACATAAGAATATAAATAACTATCTCTTTCTTTCATTTCAAAACTTAGTCTTTCGTCAATTGCTTCATTGCCGAACACCAAGTATTTATTTTTAACCAATGGCTACTCATAGCTGGCTGAAGACTGCTAATCACTCACAACGATTGCGGCTGCTCAACCAATCAGGTCCTAGAGCTATGAGAAGGAAGCCTCAAGGCACATTCAGCTCCTTGAACCATGTAACCTGCAATATTCCCAGGCTAATAATCAGCATTCTGTCCATGGTAATAACGCATCTCTTCATGAGGCAATATTACAAAAATAATGAGTTTTCAGTCAACAACATAACCATCAATTGATGAAATAGAATTATAATGTGCACAATACTAATGCTAAGCTTAAAGTTCCCAGTTTTTACTTTCTTAAAAAAAAACAAAATGCTTGCCTAGCTTTTCACTGCGAAATCAGCAAAAATAAGTAGACATTAAATTTTGAGCTCAAATACCTCTATGTATTTCTCAACGCATAAATAGCATCCAACAAAAACATATCCAATTGCAGTACGAAAACAAATAGTCAAGCAGAGGCTCTCGAATCTCCACACTTTAAGAGTCACCAGGTAAAACTAAAGTAAAAAGAATTAATCATATGAGAAATACACAATCCACGGAAAGAATAATGGAAATGCTCGACTACGCTCAAAATTTGGATCTTTAAGCAAATATGCAACAGGAATTTGTCGAGAAGAATCGCAGAAAAACAAGCTGCAAAACTATTGCAAGACTATTTACTTTCATGAGAAAAGAATAAACCTAAGAAATGAAAAAAAAAAATCAGAAATTAGGGTTTTCGAAAGCATTAGACATGGTGATAGAGAGAGAATACAGTTACCGTAGTCCATGTGTATGTATGTGGCTGCGTTGTCCTCGGCACAGACGATTTTGGAATTGGGCCAGAGTTAAATGCCGGTGGCTAGCAGCGATTTCCCTCCATAGACACAGGTGCTGACATTCTGGCCGGCGCCAGCGAGGGGCTGGATTTTTGGGTTGATTATCAAATTATTTCTTCCAAAAATCTCTATTTTATTTTTTTTCAATTATTTTTCCTTTATTTTATTCTTTTACTATATTTTTAAAATTATCTATTAACAAATTATTATTTATATTCTTATATAGGTTTTTAAAGCACAATTAACTAAATTTCTTTCATTGAATTATAATTGAAAAAATCAAAATTTAGATTATAAACTTTATCACATCCAAAAAAATTCATTTACAATATAATGTTAATTGGTTAGAAAATAGATATGATTCGGTTAATTAAATTATACTTTGATTGATTTTTTAATTTTCATGTAAGTTAAATTGAATTTAATACTTTATTACAGTAGAAAAATTATATTAAGTATTAACGCATATCAAGTATTTGTTTAAATAGCAATATTAATGTATACTAATATAAAATTGGTATAACACGATATAATAAACTGTTATAATCTATTATACCATTGTGCAGTAGATATTGAAAAATGGTATAACAGTTTATTATATCGTACGAAGAGTAAAAAATTTATGCATTTTTTAAATTAAAAATTTTACAAAGTGTAACTTTGAAATATAAAATATTTTTGGTAGATTTTTGAGAAATGAAATTAAAATTGGTGTATATTTTTTAATTCTTTTTTTTTTCTTTGTGCTTTAAACCCACAAAGCAAAAGTCAAAATTATACCGCTTGCAAACTGCAAAGCGACATTTTTTTAGGCCAATTATTGACAATTATTTTGAGCCTTATGAGCTATTCTTCTTTTAGTTTCATTTTTAAAAGTATATTATAAATATTTATAATTTACAAAAATATGACTTTTAATTTATCAAAATGTTTAGTGATAGTACGAAATTGAGGCCTTCTCTAATAAGAAAATAGAATAGCTAAGAAGTTCAATAAGACGGGAAATATAATACCTCTACCTAGAGAATAAGAGGTTCAATTTTAATAGGACTAAGATATTTGCTTTAGAAGTAAGTATTGAGCCTACATAAAGGGCCTAAATTCATCATATAAAGTACGCAATCAATATCCTAAGTTAAATTCTCTACTCTCGAAGTATAATATGCTAACTTAGAGTGTTAATCTTGAGAGAATCGAGGCTAATTCTTCATTGTTTGCAAGGAATCATTATCAAACTACATTTAAAGAACTGGTAGCCCAAATGGACAACTATCCTATAACTGCTTACATCAAATCGACAGTTATTAATTGGTGCTTTCATTAAGAGTCTATAATCAATAAAATGGAAAAAACAAATTAGTGGGGAATATAGGAGAAAACCTAATAGATAGAAGACTACCAGTCCTCAAAGAAAATCATAACAATAACCTGCCACCTACTGCAACACCTATGTAATAGCCCAAACCCATTTGTTTCAAATAACTTGCAAATGGTCCAACCACGGCCTAAAATGATTAACCCAAGTTTATTATTGATAGTTGAGCCTTAGCCTTATAAACCTTCATCCTCCCATTTTTTTTTTATACGTGACTTGGGAATATTTTTTATACCTAAGATCTCTCATGTGTTTTACTTATATAGGATTTATTTAGGATGTTACAATACATCCCCACATGGGACTCAGCGTCTTCAATGAGGTTTGCCTTAGCATCGTTCAAGGTTGCACATGCAACGACTCTAATACCAGTTGTAATAGCCCATATCAACTGTCCCAAAATAACTTATCAATGACCTAATCACATGGCTTAAATAGTTAACCCAAGTTATTTTGGTAGTTGAGTCTTAGCCTTATAAACCTCCATTCTCTCATATTTCTTGATATGAGATTTGGGAGCATTTTCTATAGTCAAAATCTCTCATGTGTTATGCTAATATGGGATTTGTTTAGGATGTTACAACCTATTACCAAGGATGAGCTGGTTAATGCCTTTAATGGGTCTCAAGAGAGAAGGCACACTGAATTTCTAAAGGAGATGGGAAAGCTAATGTTAGATGCTACGCCTAAATCTAAAAAAGCTTAAAAGAAGAGATAGCATTCACCTTGGTCTTCCAATGATTATGAGAAAAAGAAATGTCAAGGTAAGAAAAATAGATATTTCAAATGATATCGAAGACTCAACCACTAGTGAGTTGAAAGGAAAAAGTAGGTACCACAAAGAGAGTCGATTAGACCATTCATTAAATCTTCAAATAGCAAAAGCTTAGGAACTTGGGAATTAGGAAATCTCAAAACAAGGAGAAGGATAAAAAAGAAATAAAAAGGTGTGACACCCCTTACCCAGTTTGTTCACCAGACTCAAATGAGAAGCGGCACACAATTGATATTCAACATTCACTTGACTTCATATCTTACATATAATCCATGTGCTTAAAAAAAACTTCTTAATAATTTTTCTTTTAATTCAACTTATACAAATTTGCTTTAACAAAAATCACATCATAAGTATACTATTAGGGATCATCATGTCGAAAATCCAATAGCATAACTGTTGTTCGAGCACACTAGCCTAAATATTAACTTGCATATAAAATGCACTTCTATATCTCAAACATCATGTCACACTCCTCTATGATCCTTTTGATCATCAAAGACGTACAACATTTATCCCAACTCAAATATCATAAACATACAATCTTAATATAAAGCCCGAAAAATTTCGATGCTATAAATAGTACTTCTCGGGACTTGAATAGCGTTTTCTCAAGGTCAAGAGTGTTAATCTTACTGAATGGAAGTATTAATTATAAAATAATTTTGGATGAAATTTGAAGTCAAAATTAATTTTTATGATAGTATCACGTGAATAGTGACCTAAGTTTAACTTAACCGTTAAAATATTCAGAAGTTACTCAAAAAATTCCGGGATTGGTACAACTTGATGCTCAAATATTCCAAATAGTTCATTGGCATTAGAATTGAAATTTTTGGAGATCGGGAAGTATTTTTACTAATGACCTTTAGGTCCAATTTGTAACGTCCGACAGTCAAAGTCTTATGAACAGTACCTTCGGGGCCCAAGTGATGTTCCCCGCGGTACGAGTCATCATTTTCGAGTTCGATGGCTAGCATATTGGTCATAAAACTTTGATGGGCCTAAAATAAGGAAAAGAATGAATTAAAAAATTTAGCAGAACCAATAATTCATTTTAGGCCATGAACTACTGTTTACAGAGATAAAATGAGGTCGGGTCGGGACAGCTCCGGGATGTGCCCAGATGGTTTTGAAAATATCATAGCCTGAACTTCAAAAATTTTACTAAGTATGATAAAGGAGGAATTATAATTTTCTGAGGTCAATAGATATTTTTTTGAATATTTTATTCTGGCTGTGGATAGTGCCAAAAAGTCAACGGTGGAATTTTTACCTGAAATTTTATGTGGGCCTTAGTCCCACTAATTGAGGAATTTTAAAACTAAAATGGGAATTTTTGGAGATACAAAAAATATTTTATGAATTTTTGAATAAAAAAGTGACATAATATGGACATAAAGTATTTGGAGCCCATTTGGCCCAATTAAAGGTATTCAGCCCATCTAGTATAAGTCATTACACATGTGTAATCACCCCACACATGTGCAAGTCTCCCTTAACCTCTCCATTCCCAAGTAGCCGATGCTATTAGTATGGTTTCCCTACTATTTTTCTTATTTTCTCTCTCCTAAATACCACCCAATTTCATCAAAAAGTCATAAAATTAAAACCTTCATCATCTAAAGACCTCAATTCTACCAAGAAAGTGGAGAAAAGAGTCCAAATTTGGCAAATTCACCACTTGATTGAATAGTGCCCAAAGTAAGCAAAAATCCTTCAATGTCATTTTTTATTTTTGATATGGGTAGTCCAGACTATTCTAAGAGTT
>CANXYI011433009.1:0-10468 GCA_948208565.1 Hura crepitans | reverse complement strand
TGATTAAAGTGAAGTGAAAAAAAATGAATATATGATTGCTTGAGAACACTAAAAAGATATTCACTGAAAATTAATGGACAAGGAAACCAAGAATGATTTTGAAGAATGAGATATTCTTATGCATCAACTAAATAATGATTTCAATGATTGTAAGAGATTATTGAAAAGGAAAATCTAAGAATTTATGGTTGTTCATACACTGGATAGGTTGACTGATCAACTAGGGATTAGCAGCTGCTAGGTAGTCAGTCCTTCTGGGGCCTACTGCCATGTATTGATTGTGGCGGGTGCAGCCGTCGAGGTTCTATGAGGAGCCCTACACTATAAGTTATTATTGTGGCTATAGGGAGTGGTCTATATATGGGTCCCTGAGTATCCACCATTGGTTATGTATAAATGTCGAGGTCCATAATGCGAGCCACAGTACAGTTCTGCTTCTTATCTAATTCTCAGATTATAGGGGTTAGTGCAGCAGTCAAGGCCCAAAATAGGGGCCCCTGCACATTGTGATCTCGTTATCCAGTGTCTAAGAGTTCTTCCCGAACCTGTAGGGATAAAGGATAAATAAAAGAATTTAAATAGACTCAATGATAGTAATGAAAAATTCGAGGTATAAATTACTTGAATGGAAATAAAATCTCTAAGTAAATGTACTAAGACTAAAGAGTAATTTGTAAGGGCTGAAATTGAATAAACATAGGAAATCTCAATGAGACTAACTAAAAAAAGGGAAGGTTGAGGACATAGTAAATAGACATGAAATCACTTAAAAGAAAAAGGTTAAGCTATGCTAATGATGAAAATTAGATATAGTAAGGATAGCTAGAATGGAAGACCATCAGTAAGAATAATAATTAAGTGATAATAAATTAGTAGCTAATAGTGGAACATCATGTAAAACTATAGGTTAGGGTATTAATAAAGGCATAATTGAAAGGGTAAGCTATGTTGAAAAGGTAAAACATAGGGATTGAAAATTTTTAAAAGAATATTATATGAAAGGTATTGTGTTCTTGCATGCAATGGTTAGTACATGGTATGTTTGGTTATATTCACCACTGAGTGCATACTCAGCGTATCGGGTTTCCAATGCATAAGTGGTAGATTTGGGAAGATATGCAGCAAACAATCAGCAATGTAGCCAATGACTGTCTAGGTATGATATTATATAAGTAGATAACATGGTGTAAGTAATTAAAGGCACTCATGCATGATAATATGGGTAGATGGGTGTGAGAATACATGATTTGCTAGCACAATAATCTATAATAGTAGGAAATGAGGTTGTAGTTGTAACAACAGACTAGATTGGTATTTGGTTGTGAGATTAGGCATATAAGGGTCATATGCCTAGTAGAATCATTTTATACCATAAGGACTATTAAAGTAAATTTCGAGGCAGATATATTAATGATCAGGCAAAAGTTAAATAAAAGGCCCTTAGGGAAATCCAAGGATGGGTGACCTCACGGGGAGTAGCATGCTTTGCTTATTTTTTTCAGGAATGGGTAAGGGGTGTTACATTTAGTGGTATCAGAGCAGGTTTAAGTGGTTCTAGGTCGTAATATATGAGTGCCTTAGGTGTTTTGGATTATAGATTGTCGCTACACTACTAGTGGTTGAGGATTTTTGAGAATTAATAGAAGAAATGACTATGTGAACTTCTTGGGATAGAGAACAATGGACTAAAGTGATGGTGTTATGAATCTATGTGATTCCTTTCCTCTTAATGTGAGTTATTGATGTTGATAATGAAGCCCAAAAAAGGCAATACTGTTGTAACAGGGGAATATCTGGTTTTATGGATGGTGAGGAGAGATGGCATGGTTATCTAAGTAAACCTAAAATAAAAACATTTGAAGAAAAAAGTATAGCACTCTCATGTGTTGCAAGGTGGTGGTAAGACTATTATGAGGTGACTATCAGGTGAACAAGATTCCTGATAAGGAAGGAAAGGTGAAAATACTGGCCAAGCAATAGGAATGAAGAAGTAATAACAAGTAATATGGAGTTAGCATACTTTTCAAAGTCAGAATATCTTTTGAGAGGCGAATGGTGGCATAAGGAAGTTAATAAATGATAAAACAAACCTGAAAGAGCCTTAGGGGATGGAACCAATATAATAGATTCGAAAGTCAGCTAGAGAAAAAGAGAATAGTTACCCTATTAAATTTCATGAAATTGAATGCCTCTAAAAGTCAAGAGAAAGAAAATGAGATGGCTTGTGAACAAGGCAATTTAGTTGCCTATAGTTTGGAAGTTTGTTAAGAAAGTTATTGTCAAGTTATGAGAGGTATAAAAGTTGTGAGACTCAAGACTAGGATAATTGGATAAAAGAGCAATAGAAGGGTCCGGGTTAAGTAAGAAGATAGAGTTGATGAAATTAAAAGGATAATAACAGAAGTGAGATGTTAATGATTAGTAGATAAATCATAGGACACATTGTAATATGAGAGTTATGTTAGAAGTAAGGATAGGACTTGGTTGTCAAGGTCCTTGAAGATGAGGACTATTATTGTCCCTTGATGCATTGATTGTTGGCCCTGAGATAGTTGCATAGCATTGTATAGTAGAGATTAAGATGCATCTTGCCACTTGTACACTTGCATTATACATGACATATTTTTCTATGGTGAAAACTCTATGCATTACGTTTTGGAAATTGATTATGGCATAGTGATAGCCCTAACATTGAAGGGACTTGATAGAGGGAATGTAAAGAGAGAAGTACAATGTGATTATAGTAAAGAGAGAGTGATGAGGAAATGTTGAGTGGAAGAAAGAGAAAGGCTAGTACTGATACTAATATGTAAACATAGAAAAGAGTTTAGATATTAAGGCATAGATCCTATAGGGATATACTGGAAATGAGGCTAGGAAAGACGTAATGATAATGCGTAATAAATATAGATAGTTAAATTACCCTTTTGGAATTTAAGAGGGGAAGTGAGTCGAATGGTTAGCAATGGTTAGCGAGTTAATAATCTCTGGCAGAATGATAAAATGGAAGGAAGGAAACAACTACATATTGAAAGGAATCTAAAAGCTAAGGTGCTTTGGGATAGTAGGAGAAATGAAAGTGTGGTTAAAGGAATAAGTTAAAATAAAAAGGATGAGGCAGGAACGAGGTAGCCCACAAATGAGATGGGTAAAGGAGTTAATTGAAATGAAATTAAGATAGAAAGATCTAAAGATCTTGATAATAATAATTGAGAATAAAAAGGTTATAACCTAGCATTTAAAGGTGTTAGATGGAAGCTCGGTGAAGGAAGGATATTATAAGGAAGCTAAGCAGAGGTATTACTTAGAGATGTCAATGTAACATACTATAGAGTTGTATTTGATAATAATGAAATAGGGTGACCAGTGTGACTGAAATAAAAGGGATGGAGATAAGGTGAATAAGTAAGAATGCTTTAATAGTACTGGATGTTATCAGTGAGACTAGAATGCTTTAATAGTACTGGATGTTATCAGTGAGACTAGAGTGTGGAAATGAAGGAAGCAGTGGAAGTAACTAGCCTAATAAATTACTCTATGAGAAAAGAATAATGGAATGAAAGGTGATGATATTGACAGGATGTTGTGAAAGCCCTAAACCATCTTGAGGGAGATCTAGATTAGAGAAGTTGCTCGGTACTAGACTAAACATACATTGATAAAGGTTTGGATGCATAAGGATATAAGGAGTTTAACCTTAATGGAAAGAAACAAGAGTAAAAATAATGTAATGAAATGTTAAGGCAACTAAAAATATGACTGCCAGAAATTTTGAGGACAAAATTTCTTAAAAGGGGAAGACTTGTAACGCCCATATGTCAAGGTTTCATGAACAGTGTTTTCTAGGCCCAAAGGATGTTCCCTACGATACGGGGCATCGTTTCGAGTCCGATGAGTGGCATATTGGCCACAAAACTTTGATGGCTTGAAAGTGGGCAAAACAAATGTAATTAAAAATTTAGCAGAACTAATAAATCATTTCGAGTCATGAACTACTATTTACGAAGATAAAATGAGGTCGTGCCGGGATAACTCCAGGAAGTGCTCGGATGGACCTAAAAATATCATACCCTGAATCTAAAAAATTCCATTGAGTATAATGGAGAAGGAGTTATAATTTTTTGAGGTCATTTAACATTTTTTTGGAATATTTTATTCTGGCGGGTGCATAGTGCTAGAAAGTTAACTATTGACTTTTGACTTGAAATTTTACATGGGCCTTTAGGACACTAAGCGAGGATTTTTAAAATTAGAATGAATATTTTTGGAGGTCCAGGGAATATTTTATGAATTTTCAAAGATGAAAGATGACATAGGGTTAATAGTAACCCTAGCTCCCAAAGGAATTTTGGGCTAAAATTTTGTAGGGCCCTTAATGAATATAATTGAGAATTTTTGGGACTAAAATGGTGATTTTTGGAGGTGTATGGAAATTATTTTGAATTTTCCAAATTAAAATCATAAATTAGATTAATTTAGGCCGTCCGATCACCAAACGGCGCGATCGTGGCCATCCACTTTGTACATACACTTAGGTGTACATGTGTATGGGTGGATGGAAGGGGGAAAAAGATGACAAGAAAAGTCGACGCCATTAACAAGTTAGGGCTCTTCCATTTTTTTATTTTCTCTCTCCTTCCACCATAAAAACACATAAAAATTATATGGTCTTGAGCCTCCATGGTCCCCTAAAGATAGTACAAGTGATAGAATGAAGAAAGGAGGTCCAAAAAGTGAAAAATGAACACTTGATGAATAGTGCTCTTTTGGTGGGTAAGTTGGTTTTTCTTTGAGTTCTTATTTTTCTTCCATAGTATGAAGTATGGTGATGTGAAAGGAAGAAATAGATTTCAATTTGAAGCTCTGTGGAATTTTGTAGAAATTTTCAAAGTGGAAGCTCTAATATGGAATTCTTGGAAAGGATGCTTCAAGGTGGAGAAAGAGGAATCCAATGGTTTTGGAGTAGCTTCAAAATGATAGGGAGTCTGCTGTAAGTGAATTTATCCAAAAAAAATTTTGTATGTTAAGAAAAAATGGAATTGAAGGTGGGTGTGTGTGTATAGAAGTTAGAGTTTCATGTGTGTCCATGTGTGTGAGTATGTGAAATGTATGTTAAAATGTGTAAATTGAAGATTTAGGAAGATAGGGATATGAATTAGATGTGGATTGGATGTGTAGGTATGTGTTGCATACATGACTATGTGTATTTCATGTATGCCATGGCATGAGTGAGTATGTATGGTTGGTTGGCATGTGAGAGTAAGATGGTTATGATGTATGACATGTGAGGGTTATGGCATGGCTTGATTATGTGGAGAATTAATAAGATATGAAACATGAGTGATATATGTAGTGGGGAGAGTAAGAAAGCATGAAAGATGGAATGGGAAAAATGGAAAATATCACATAAGAAGATTTAATTCAATAATGATATATTAGTTAGTATTGTTCAATGCAAATAATGATTTTGTGTGGTAAATTAGAGGTAAAGATTGGATAGGGTAATGTAATTTAGGATATAAGGGATTGAGTTGAGGGAAAATAAAATAGGTTGATAAATTAATAAGGAAAAAAATGTACCAAATGAATAGTGACGATTACGTAAAATAACCCGTAACTGTCTTAAAATTTATGATGACCTGTAACTATCTAGAAAAAGAATATGATTAGAAGAAATAAATTAAAATCTATGTCTTTTTACTTTGGATATAGCTAGAATAAATATTTAACAGAGGAAGAATAATTAATTTGGCTAAATTAGAACCAGAATTGAATACAGTGCTGATAAATGACTGGAAAGCTAAAGGGATAAATAATGAAAAAAAAGGGAGAAATTATTAATGTACAATAAGCTATGAATAAAGTCTAGGAAACTAAACTCAAAGTATAAATGACTTCAAGACATGAGAAGAGAGTGTAATGAATAAAGATTTAAGAAGTTAAAATGGGATAAATCTCACAAAGAAGCCATAATAGATATTATGCAAATTATCGGACTGTGTAGGAAATAAGTATTATTAAGGAATAACAATATTAAAGTAAAATCACTAAATCGGAGAACTATGTTATGATACGGATATACAAGAATTATATAAAATAAAAGACATGGAATAATTCATTAAGGCTTATGGAAATGAGACAAGATTCCTTATAAAATAAGTTGTAAGACAATTATATAAAGTGGATGATTAAAATGAAGTGGAAAAAAATGAATATATGATTGCTTGAGAAAAATAAAAAGATATTCACTAAAAATTGATGGATAAGGAAACCAAGAATGATTTTGAAGAATGAGATATTGTTATGAATCAATTGAATAATGAATTTAACGATTGTAAAAGATTATTGAAAGGGAAAATCTAAGAATTTATGGTTGTTCATACACTAGATAGGTTGACTGGTTAACTAGGGATTAGCAGTTGCTAGGTAGTCGGTCCTTCTAGGGCCTACTACCATGTATTAATTGTTGTAGGTGCAGTCGCTGAAGTTATGTGAGGAGCCCCTGCATTATAAGTTATTATTATGGATATGGGGAGTGGTATACGAACAAGTCCCTGAGTATCCACCATTGGTTGTGTACAGATGCCGAGGTCTATAATGCGGGCCATGGTATAGTTCTGCTTCTTATCCAATTCTCGGACTATAGGGGTTGGTGCAAAAGTCGAGGCCTAAAATAGGGGGCACTGCACATTGTGATCCCATTATCCAGTGGTTGGGAGTTCTTCCCAAACCTGTGGGGATAAAGGATAAATAAAAGAATTTGAATAGGCTCAATGATAATAATGAAAAATTAAAGGTATAAATTATTTGAATGGAAATAAAATCTCTAAGTAAATGTACTAAGACCAAAGAGTAATTTGTAAGGGCTAAAATTAAATAAATGTAGGAAATCTTAATGAGACTAACTAAAAAGAGGAAAGGCTGAGGACATAGTAAATGGATAGGAAATCACTTCAAAGAAAGAGGTTAAGCCATACTAATGATGAACACTAGATATAGTAAGGATAACTAGAATGGAAGACCGTCAGTAAGAATAATAATTAAGTGATAATAAATTACTAGCTAGTAGTGGAACATCATGTAAAACTATGGGTGAAGGTATTAATAAAGGCATAATTGAAAGGGTAAACTATGTTGAAAAGGTAAAACATAGGGATTGAAAATTTTAAAAAGAATATTATTTGAAAGGTATTATGTGCTTGCATGCAATGGTTAGTACATGGTATGTTTGGTTAAATTCACCATTGAGTGCATACTCAACGTATCGGGTTTCTGATGCGCAAGTGGTAGATTTAGGAAGATGTGTAGTAGACAATCAACAGTGTAGCTGATGACTATCTAGGTATGATATTATATAAGTAAATAACATGGTATAAGTAACTAAAGGCACTCATGCATGATAATATGGGTATATGGGTGTGAGAATATATAATTTGCTAGCACAGTAATCCATAATAGTAGGAAATGAGGTTGTAGCTATAACAACAGACTAGACTGATATTTGGTTGTGAGATTAGGCATGTAAGTGTTATATGCCTGACAGAATCATTTTAGATTGTAAGGACTATTAAAGTAAATTTCTAGGTAGATATATTAATGATCAGGGAAAAGTTAAATGAAAGGCCTTTGGGGAAATCTAAGGATGGCTGACCTCACGAGGAGTAGCACACTTTGCCTATTTTCCTCAGGAATAGGCAGAGGGTATCATAGGCATAGTCTGATATATAGTTAATACTGATAGTAATATAGTGGTCTACCCTGCAGACTTATGTAGTGGCTCAATTATGAACCTCGACCACTGCACCGATGTAATATGATAAATAGACAGTCTAGCAGCTGCTAATCCCTAAGTTGACCGATCAACCCATCTAGTGGGTGTCTAACTAATGGGCCATCTGACTTCATTTTAAGTTTCTTTCTTACTAATCATCTTTTTATAAAATTCCAAGTTGAAAAATAGACAGTTATAATTTTTATCAAACAGTCAATTTTTGATCTTGACAATTACATGTCATTTTTAGCCCTATCGAACAATTATGAGTCAATTTTTGAAAATATTTTAAATCATTTTCATAGGCATAATTAAAGGCATATTAAATCTAGTCTAGTCCAATATTTTGGCTCAATTTTAAACATGCTAAGAAGTTATTTTAAACATGGTCCCAAAATTCATTTTTACAGGACAGTTATAGGTCTATTTTCCATTTTGCCATGGCCATTTTAGGTTTTTTAGGTCCTTTTCTAGCCATCTTTCAATGCCGATTGTAGTCATTATAAGAAACTTTCATAAGCCTAATGCTAAGCTCAAAAATATGTCTCAAATAGCCATAATAATGGCTTCTATGCCATGTTACATAAACATTACAAGTTAGGCCAGTTGAAGATACTATTTTCATGCCAAAACTAGTCTATTTACAAGTTAATTTGCCATGCCATTACAAGCCAATTTCAAGTCCTTTTTCTTAACCATTTTCTAACCTTAAAAGGTATCCCATACTACATTTATTTCATGCCTTACTAATCATGCATATCCACCTAGGTTATGCCATATACACATTGTAAGGTTTATGCTAAATATGTCGTGTTATAGCACACACATGTACATGCCAAGTCATACCTTATTTCTATGCCATTCTAACCTTGTATAGCTCTCGGCCAATGTTCCCAATTTGCCATACACATGCTTGTAATCACATTCAAGCACACATACACACATTTTAACATCACACAAGCATACCTATACACACATAGTGCCATTGCCATGTAAACTAAGCCAATTTACACCTTGATCATGCCTCAGCCACACTAAGCACACACACACAAGCTTTATTCACCAATTTCTTCACTTACACCTACAATGCCATAACTAACAAGCTAATCTCCACATAATATGCCAAGTATACATGCCATACAACTAGCCTACACACTATGGCACCTCTCGGCCTACTGAAGCCTCATATCTATATTCATCATTCTCACTACACACACATATAATTAAAGCATAATTCATGTCTAATATCTTAGAAGTCACGCCAAAATTACCTTAAAAATCCATATACACCTCACACACAACATACATACCTCTCGACCAAAAGGGGAACACACCCTTCCATACACTCTTTTCATCAAATCACCATTTTAAGCATGCATTCCACACATCATTAACCTAAACACATGCCTAATCTATCAATTCACACACACTAACTACACTTTCCACCATTTCCATATAAGAATTCTAAGCCTATTACATATGAATTTATCATCCATGCTTTGAATGCCTTAAATTCACTTACCTTACTACTAAGGGAGATGCATTCTTCACTTCAAGCTTGAAAGAGATCATAACCCACCTCACTTTGCCTTAGCCTCCATTCATGCCACCTTCCTTTCAAAAATCCATAAAAAATCACACAAGCCTCTAAATCAAATTCCAAGCATATAAGAATTCTTAGAATCACCAAATCCTCTAGGAAATAAATTAAAAAGGGTTGAATTACTTATACATAAAAAGTTACCCTTTAAGCTCCCTTTGATGTACACTTGCTACAACTTGAATTTTCTTAAGCTTTAAGCACTCCTATGGCTTTTAACTCCTTCATAAATCAATTATTAACATAATTAAAGGATTTTTAATTGTAATAGGCAAGGGAAAAGCTTGCAAGAAGAAGGAAAAATGGTGGATGTTGGCTAAAAATGGCATCAAGACAAAGAGAGGAGGAATAAGAGAAAATAGGTGGGTAGTAGGGGTGAGTGGCCAAGTGGACACTTAGGTGTCAACTTGAGGCTTATGTAGTGGGTGAGGCAGTAAAGGTGGGGCCACATACAACCTGAGCATCCTAAAATAACTTGATTTCAGCAAAAACTTTGGGAATTTTTAAAAATCACATAAACCTCTAAAAATCATTGTGTTTATTTTAAAAATCTTTGATTAGTCTCATTTAGAGGCTTATAAAATTTCACAGTCAAATTCCATAAATAGGATAGTTAACCAATTACCTCGTTTTATGTGCAAAATCTTTAAATTTAGTCAATTTCATCATTTTATGGCCCTTTGAAGTTTCATAACCAGTACCCCTGCCTCAAGCCTCATAAAGGTGACCTGACACTTTGAGAACACTTTTTGGCCTCATTGGTACTATTCATAGAGCCTCGACTTATGGGCGTTACAAGCTTTATATTTCTAACTTCACTATAAAACTAGTCCCATCCATGTCTAAGGGAATTATCTTTCTCTTTAGCTTATCTCACCATAACTTACACTATCCATTATCTCATTCCCTTGAGTAGCATTTTGTTATTCACTAATATTAGTTTATCCTATCAATTCCTTTCATATCAAGGCTAAATGTATGCCATGCTTAAGATATGGTTATGCATGTGCAATGATAAATGCAATACGAATGATAGAATGAAAATATGCAAAATATCAATATGCAATTTATGTCAATAATGCATAACTTAGCCACAA
>CANXYI011433004.1:0-10162 GCA_948208565.1 Hura crepitans | reverse complement strand
AAATTTCTTTATTTTTAGTGCCTTTTCTTTTACTCGACTTATTTTTCAACTTTGATCTTTATAGATAATTATCCAAGAATGAATTTCTTTAACACATTACACTTATTTATCTTCTTCTAACCATCATATCATCTTATAAATGCCAATTTAAAAAAAAATAGAAATAATTACTATGAACTTTTAAAAAGGCCATTTGTCATATATACTGATTTTATCATATAAATATTCTACATGTAACAATTACATATATATTTGTTTTATCATCTCAATACCTTACATGTATCACTACATTTCTTCATGTTCTATATATGCAACAAATCATCATATTCACATTATTTTCATTATCATTTTAATTAATTGTTTAAGAACATATGTTACTATTCATATTCTTACATTTACTTTCATTTTTATTTTATTACTTATCATATAATTACATCTAAATTCCTTTTTAATTATTAGATCCTTTATTATTAAAGAATACTCTTACTTATAATTCATTTATATTTTAATTACCATTCATAATACGATTTTCATGTAGTTAACTATGTCTTATGCTAGAATATATTAATCTATACCTAAATTTCTTTTTCCCTTCAATTATTTTTGGCCAAAACTAGTTTGATTTCTAAAACATTTAATTCCATTATATAAATTCCTTCTACTGCACAAAAATTAAGCCCTAAATTCTTAAATTCTTATCCTAGTATCAAGTAAATAGATTATATTCTTTACTTATAAATTTCGACTTCCATATGCAATATACATATCAACTTGTACACTTTGTTTTTTTTTCTTCTCATTTTATTTATCCAAGACTTATTTAATTTACATAGGTTAATAGCCAATTTCATCTAAAAAAATATTCATTTCAATTACAAACACTTCTTATGTTATAAATTAAGTCTTTTTTTATACTCCTCACCAAATATCATTAATACACTTTTAGCCAAAGTTTGGCCTAACTTCATTTATGCATTTAATCTTATTCTATCCTTAAATTAACTATATAACTTGTCTCAATCATGGCTCATGGATATATATTTATTAGTAAATTCATCTAATCACTCATCAATTGAACGAATACCAAAATTCCATAATCAAGTATACACCTTAAACAAAAAAATTCCAATGCAATGCACATACCTTCTCAAAGTTCTATTCTAAAACTTTCATGTTAATACCTCCACACTTATACCCCATCATTAATTTTCATTGTTCTTCATTTCCATGTTGATCCTCATAAAAAAAATCACAAAAAATACCATTAAAATAAAGTCAACAAAACAATTTAATAATTTCAATATTAAAGACCATTTTCACTTAATAAAATTCTAAAACTCAAGAAAAATAAAGCTTACCTCTTTATTGCTAGTTACTTCTTCTATTCCTCTTTTTCCTTTTTTTTCTTAATTATGCCTTTAAATCTAAAATATACTTGTTAGGGAAAAACTAAAGGTTACATAATATCATATGAGAATATCATTTAATGAGCAATTAGGTGGAAAATAAAAAGAAGTTATGAGGGAGATGAAATAATATTTTTGGCTATTTGAACTTTATGAGAAAATATGTCATATATGAGTATTTATAGTGCTAGTTGGATGGTGGAGATTCAGTGTGAAATAAAAAAAAATCTAAGGCCTTAATAATTACATAAGAAAAATTTTTCCTTTATTTATTAATTTCAAGAAGTCTAAATGAAAGATTTTTATCATCATCTTTGGATACTTGTAGGGCTACAATTTAGTTGGTCACTATTCAATCCAATGGCCCAAATTCATCCCTACAAGAATCCATTCAGATTTTTCCTTTTTGTTTCTTCTTAATTTCTTACTTTCTCATTTATTTCCCTCTATTTATTTTTAATAGCTCCAACTTTAGTAAAATTCTAGCTCTATGATTTTTAGACTCCTTAGAATATTTGAGCATCAACATGTACTGCTTTTAGATTGATTCATTCAAAATTGATGCATTTATGCTTCAACCTTGATCAAGTTACTATTAATTTTTCACTGGGTCCTAAATTTTACTTGACTTTTAACCTCCTTCGCATCCTCTATTTCACCTCAAATTTCACATAAGCTTGTCTTATAAATTATGCTTGCACCAAGTCTAGTTAGTTTCTCTAGGGTTTTTAAAAGTACTATTTACAGCCCAGGCATTACTATTCTCTGAGACTACTTTTTGAACCTCATCTTTCACATTTTCTCACTCTTTTTATGACTAATCCTTATTCCATATCACTTTTCTCATAATTATGCTCCATCATTTGCCATGGATTGTGAATTTCCAATTTTGCACTTTACCTTCTCACAAAATGCCATTTACATCCCTTTGCCATTTTTCACTTAGTTGTTCAAACCAACTTTTACTCGACTCATAAGCCTTATTGACTCCTCACTTTTTCATCTAATTTTCTATCCTCTTGTAAAACTAGATCGAAAGTGTGTGACACACATTGAATTCATAATTAATTACCAATTAATAATTCATATGTCTATAAGTCATGAAAGGTATCTAGCCATACATTAAGACTACTCAAATGTCAAAAAGTTAAGTGGTTTGACTCAATCATTCCATATCCAGTTACTGTGTAATAAACTTATTTTATCATATTTTATCTCATCCAAGTTTGAGTATAGACTTTTGTCAACTCAATACTCCAATTAAGTCTATCTAATTAAGCCATGAATATGTTACTTCTAATAGTTTTATCTTTATCCTCAAAAATGTACTTGTGAATCACATTCACACTTGCATTTTACTTTGGCCAAAGATTCCTAGATAAAGATAACATATCAAAATAGTGAGATAAACTCCCCATTATAATCTAGGGTGATCAATCTAATGTCCATCACTACCCTACCTTCAAGTATTTCATGAAATACCCACCCTCCTAACCATGCATACTTCTAGTTTGAAGTAAAAGCATCAAATTCAAAGGTACATCACTCCATACTTAAGATAGTTAGCATCTCAAATGTAAGGATACTTGCACAACTGATACGATGAGATGCTTTCACTAACTTAAACTAAGTATCCAAGTGAAGAATCATGATAGGTCTCCAAGGAACTTACTTTCCAAGCAAGCATCCACATGTTCACTCCAAGTATCATTATGCTTACTGTTAGAAGTATGCCTTAGAGCTTAGATCTAATAGGGATATTTTGTGTACATAATAAACTTCGGTTTATAACAAAAGGCATTCTTTATACATAACAAGCTTTGGTTTATAATAAAAGGCATTCTTTATTACTATAGTGCTTATGTTAATTCATTTGCTTGATGTGATCTTAAACTATGTAATAAAGTCCCTAGTATATTCATAGGATAGAGGAAATTATGAAGTGTTCATAATGTCATATTCTTATTGCATGCAAATGTGAAATACCGAAACTATCTGTAGTCACAGATTAATAAGATAGGACATTGTTAATATGATAGACTAGCAACTATTATTCTTTTTAGCCTAGTCAAATAGTCATTCTCACAAGCTGCAAGTTTGGTGATGCTTAGAGATAACATGTGGATGCTGGTTTGAGAAACAAGTTCATTAGAGACCTAACACGAGAATGTTCACATGGATAAATAATCAATATCAGTGAAACAATCTCATTATATCAATTTACAAGTATCTTCTAACTTGAGATCACTAAGGTTACCTTAAGTATAGAGAATTATGCTTTGACTCAGGTGCTTTTACATCGTCATGATGTATACATAGCTAGGTGATTGGGTATAGTTTGAAATAATTGAAGGTAGTTGAGTGATTAATAAAGGATTCACCATCTTAGATTATGTTGGGGGTGTTTATCTCACTTTTCTAATATACCTTTATTCCGAGAATCTTTGGCCAAAGTAAAATGCAAGTGTGTATGAGATTCATAAGGGTATTTTTGGAATAAAGGAATAAATAGTAGATAAATAAAGGAATAAATATTAGAACTAACATATTTAGGGCTTGATTTAATATACCTAATCAAGCATTGAGTTGATACATGTCTATACTCAAACCTAAATGAGATAAATTCTGGTGAAAAGATGAATTGCATGGTAACTGTATATAAAATGGTTAAGTCAAAACACTTGACATTTTTAGCACTTGGGTAGTCTTAAGTGTGGCTAGACACCAATCTAAACTTGTACATAAGTGAATAATTAATTAGGAATCAGTTATTGGACTAATTAGATTGGACCACAAGAATCCCAGTTGGACTAAGACTTTTATCCATTATGTAGTGTCAACATGCTTCAAAAATACATAAGGTCACACATCGATAAAAGCAAATTAATGAGGTAAAACTAAAAAGTATTTAAAGATATGGGATGTCATTAAATAAGAAGAAATAAAATGAGAAGGCTTATTAGGCTTAGAGCCCAAAAGAAAAGCTTAAAACATTAATTAAATGTTTTAAGTGATTGGATCAGAATTGAGCCTTTTAATTTATTAATTAAAAGCCCTTTTTTTGTTCAACCTTTTAAGAGTTTAAAGGCTAGAAAATCTGACCTAAGGGTGAATAAAAAGGGTATAAAAACCCTTGTGAAGTCATTCACAAAAAGAAAGCCACAACAGAGATAATAATTCTCTACAGTTGCCGCAAATTCACCTTCTTTTGAGCCTTCTCCTTATTTCTTCTTGAATTTTATTTTTTACTTGCACCTAAAAATAAAATTCACTTGTACACCTCTTAGAGATCTCTCATTGAATTTGCTATTAGTGTAGATACCTTAGAGGTGTTCCTAAAAGGATCATTGTAGTTTACGACAACCTAGTGAGGTGAAAAGTAGCAAATTTGAATCACATAGAGAATTTACAATAAATTTTTATTCTATGTTTTCTTTAATTTTTTTTCAATTTTTTTATGTTCCAAACTTTGGTAGCATTCCATGGATTTTTAATTTTCACTGTACATTATTTCATGGAAACCAACAATGGTATCAGAGCTAGGTTTTATCAAAAAGTTGAAAACTATCACAACTTGTCAATATCCCATGGTTAAACTTTAAAATTTTGGTTTGAATTTTTTGTATGATTTTTTGGTTTTATTCTTCTTTTAATTGTTAGCAATGGATTAAAGCTGATTGGAAACAATTTTTTTTGGCTTTGTGAATTTTTGGGATTTTATATGCCTAAATTAACCGAAATTATGAAAATTTGCTATATTGGTCAACTAGAATGGTGTTGTTTGGTTCTATTGGTTATTTGATTAGTTTAAGCCCTAGATTTTATTTGTAAGTCCTTAAAAATCTAAAGTTTCAATATGTGGATGATCAATAAAATTGAATTAAATTTGATAATTAAAATAATTAATTGAACAGTAAACTCGAATTTTGACAGCATCTATCGACTAGTTTTGAAAAATTTTGTCCAATCCAATTTTGTAACTTTTTAGCCCCAAATTATTTTTCCTAGGTTTTTAAGGGACTAAAATTTAATTTTAGATCTGGCCAATAAAATTAGATTTTATTTGTTAATTTTAAAAAATCATTAAACACAATTTTCATGTTATTTTTGCACTGCAAAAAATGGCAAAACTAGCGCAAATTTTTTCGAATGATTTCTTTTAATTTTACAAACCAAAATTATTTTTCATAAGTTTTTTAGTGGATTGAAAAGTAATTTTGGAGTTGATTAATAAAATTAAATTTTATTTAATAATTAAAAGAATTATTTGAAAATAATTTTGACTATTGACAACTCCTATAAAACTAGTCAAGATTTTATTAATGGTGTTAAATTTTGATTTTGCTTCCTTTCAATTTTAAACCAATTTGATCATAATTATTGGATAATTATGAAGTTAATTTCAATATTTTGAATGCCAAAAATTGATTGCATATGAATTGTGTAACACCTGTAAGTCAGAGTTTCATGAACAGTACCTCCGAGGCCTAAATAGTGCTCTTTAGGAGTCAAGGCACCTTAGTAAGGCCAGAAAGGGGCGTATTAGTGATAAAACTTTGACGGGCCAGAAAATAGATAAAATAAAATAATTTAAAATTTTAGCAAAACCAATAAATAATTTTAGGCTAAGAACTAATGAATAGTGACATAAAACGTGTTTGTGCCGGTACAGCTTTGGGATGTGTTAGACGGACCTAAAAATGCCATACCCTGAACCTCAAAAATTCCAATCTACATGTTGGTGAAAGAATTTTAATTTTCTAAGATCATCTGATATTTCTTTGGAATTTCTTATTTTTATGTGTGAATAGTAACCGAGGTTGTCTTTGGAATTTGGGCTTGAAATTTTACGGGCCTTTTAATGGGCCTAATCAAGGATTTTTAAAACTAAAATGAGTATTTTTAGAGGTCTATAGAAATTAAAATGAATTTTTGAAATTTAAAAAGAAACCAAGTGAATATGGATCGTTAGGTCACCACGTGTTGCAATCCGGGCCATCCACCTCACTAATATAAAAAGGCTTACACATGTAAGGGTGTCACATGTGCAAACTTCACCATCTCTACCCCTTTCCCCTTAAAAAGCCGAAGCCATCTTTCTCCCTCTCTCCCACCATTTTCTTTTTCTCTCTCCTCTCATGCACCTCCAAACTTCATAAAATCATATAGTTCTAACCCTTCATGGTCCTTAGAGTTCATTTTAAGTGGTAGAATCCCAAAATTTGGCCTAGAAAGAGAGATTTTCCATTAGGGTGAATAATGCCCAATTCAAGTGTAAGTGATGTTTTTCCAATTTTTATTTTTGTGTTAGGTAGCTTAGGTGATTCTAAGAGAAACCATGTTTTTATATTTTAAATTGGAGCCTTGTAGAATTTTTGGGAATTTTTCTAAATTGAAAAAGTGTATGTCTAGGCCAAAGAGAGAGAAGTGAAGAAGAAGCACATACAAGGCCTAAAAGTGGTGGAAAATGGGTGTTATCACACCTTGGGTATGTGGAATTGCCATAATTGATGCATTCCATGTGAGTTTGTATGAATTTGTGTGTGTGAATGTGTATGGAATTCATAATAATTAGGGTTTAACATGGTTTTGAGGTAAATTAATTATGTAAGTGTGATAAGGGCCTAAAAATAATGGTGTATGCATGATTTGGGTGAGAGAAACAAGTGTAGGTATGTGTGCTTAGAATGGCCAAATGATGTGCATGTGTATGTTGCGATGTGTGTACATGTATATGACTTAGTATTTATGGCATTAGCATGAAAATGGGATGAAAATAAAGATGGAAAGGTGAGTGGGAAAATAAAATGTAATGAACAATGGTTTAGTGATTTATGACTTAAAATGCTATGTATTAGTGGTACTTGAATTGGCATGAAAAATGATTAGCAAAAATGGGAAAATGAAGGCATAATTGAGTATAGTAAGATTAGTAATAATATTGATGGATAATGGCTGATAAAAGAATGGATTAAGCTTGGTATATTAAGTGGCATGGAAATTACGATGGAGAGGAAATGACCAAATGAATAGTAATCACTACAAAAATGACCAAATGAATAATAACTCAAGAAAAATTGACCATATGAATAATGCTTTTGTGGAAAATGACCCGTAACTAGGAAAGGTACGCAAGTGCACCCATGTTGTACATGTGGGATATTAGTAATGCTATAATAATTAAAAAATGACTAATAACTGAATAATAAAGATTAATCAGTAGTTAGGCCCATTTGTTAGACACCCACTAGATGGGTTAACCGGTCAACTAGGGAATTAGCAGCTGTTAGGTAGTTTGGTCCTTCTGATGCCACTGTTGTTTGATGTATGTGGTGGGTATAGCCACTAAGGTTCTGATGTTAAGCCTTGCACACTCGGGTATTGGGAGGTCCTACGGGGCTGATCCCTGTTACCCATTAGATTGATTGTGGATATTGGGAGGTCCCAAGGGGCTAATCCTTGCTATCCACTAGTTTGATGATGTACATGATGATTGGGATATTAGGAGGTCCCAGGGGATTAATCCCTGCTATCCCTATTGTAGATATTAGAAGGTCTATGGACTGGTCCCTGCTATTTACCAATCTAGTTTTGAGAGGTTCCATGGAGCTGATCCTTACTATCGGACCAGGTAGGTACAGCTATCGAGGTCCAGAATGTGGGCCACTGCACAGCTGATCTTTAAAGTGTAGTCTATCTATCATGGGCCTAAATGACAAAGAAATAGTAGGAATGTAATATCATATGACTAATAATAATGTTTAATAGGTGAAGATAATAACTGGATGATGAAACTGACCGAAAAAATGTCAGAACAGGTTACTTGCATAACAAGTCATTGTAAATGGTAATATCTAAAGGATGAACAAGGGATAATGCTAGATGTAATGACTTCACTACTTATGCTTTGTTGCATCTCACATCATTTATGTATGTATACATGCATGACATGCATTTATTATATCAATTTCACCACTAAGTGTATGCTCAGCGTGTCGATGGTCTGATGCACAGGTTGTAAACGAGATTAACTGGCTAGCCTCATTAAGTGCAGTATAGTTGTTTGCTTTTTGGGTAATCTTTATGTGCCTTTTAAGAGATGTTAGTAGGAGCACTCATGTATATATGTAGATATATGAAATGATAGGGTCCTAGATATTATATAATGTGAACATGTAGTAATGACTGTTTAACCAACCTAAACAGATGAATATGTATGTCTAAGTAAGTTATATAGCATGACTTTGATGTATGTGTAAATGTTATGGGTCTGAGACCCTATGTTGATGTTGTTGTTTATGTGTGATGTGATTTAGGGGACCAAAAGGGTCCAGGAGTTGTGGCATACATGAGTGATAGTTATAGAAGTGGCTTTATGCAGAAAAATTTTTGGTTTTTCACCCGGGTAGCCGTTATGCTGCCCAATTTATATAAAATGGATAACAAACATAAAATGGTATTTTATCAGGATAAAATAGTCAGTATTAGAATGTTATACAATAATATTTACTAATTAGTTAGGATATGACACTAAGTTAAAAGAAGCCACAAGTGTAAAACAAATAAGACCTAGAGAAATTTAAGCATGGGTGACCTACGGGAAGTATCACTCTTGCATGTTTCCTTCAGGAATGGACAAAGGGTGCTACAAATTAGATTCATAGTTTTGCAACAGTCATATGAACATATACCATATTCGCTATCGGTACTGATCAACAAATTAATTTTGAGTTGATTAATTTTGTTTAATTTTGTTTGTCATTATATGTAATTTTATATTTTCATACTTGTTGAAATTATTCCAAAATCGTTTGAAACAATTATTTTACAAAACAATACAAATTGGTTTATCGGTAAATGATAGAAATTGGATTTTTGGCATAATATAATTCAAAAAATTCAAATTAAATAATTCCAAGATTTTATTGGAATTAATGCAAATTTAGTTAATTAATTTGGTTAAATAATTAAATTTGCAAATTAATATTAGTTGGATCAATAGTTAGAAAAAAAATCAACATTTTCAAGCATATATAACCTAAGAATTACAAAAATAATTTTCAATTGGATTGAAATTTTTCCTTTTTGGAAATGGTTTTTAACTGTAAAATGATGTTTAAATATAGAATTAATTGGATTAATTGGATTAATGAGATTAATTATTATATTTAAAATTTCACAAAGCTAAGCATACATGGCATGTTAATTTTACAAGAGTTGTAAATTCAACTAAGTGGGATTCAAAAATTGCAGGTTAATTATGTGCATTAGAAATGCATGTTCAGGGTGCATGTTTGGCATGATAACTAGTTATGGACAAAGACCAATGAGATTGATCTGCATTGCATGAAACTTTTCTTTAGTTAAATTAGGCTTGCCTATCCCTAACTTTTCAATTATTTCTCTATTATATTTCTCTTATCATCTAATTCCTCTCACATGTAATGTGAGGTCTTCTATTTTATATAATATGTAATTAGATTACATAGGGTTAAATTAGGATGAAGAAATACAAAGAGTAAAAATAGAGGTAAAAGCCCACTAAGAAGAACCAAGAAGAAATAGATAAAAGTGTTCTTTTATTTCTTATTAGGTTTGTAATTCATACATGACGACCTAGAGTCCAACCCAAATTAGTTTCCTTTGGCTCAAAAAAATCAATTTAGTAAAAGTCCATAGCTAGATCATATATTTAATGTGATTAAATAGCATATGTAAGATTTAATGAGATTAAATATGCAAGTGCATGCCAAAGC
>CANXYI011433003.1:0-21086 GCA_948208565.1 Hura crepitans | reverse complement strand
ATCCCCAGATATATATATATATATATATATATATATATATATATATATATATATATATATATATATAATATGTTTTTGTTTTATTCATATTTTAAATTGCTATAAATTACTTTTTACTTATATGCAAAAGTGATATATATGCTAGTTTTGTTATTCTACTTACATGATACGGGATTGATAAATTTTGGAATATAAAGGTATATTATTAAGGCATAAATAATATATGTTTTTGAACCCTTTCTAGGCAAAATATAAATGGTCCTGGTGTAGAGCCAAGTGGTGAATCCAAACACTAACTACTTCATCCTTAGTATCTAAAATCTACATATATTATTATTGCTATTGTTATTAATTTAAAATAAATTAAATTGACTTTATTCTTATACATCTCTCTAATAGTATTAAAAAATAATTTCACTTTTTACTCCTTTAGTCTAATTTGTTATGTAAGTTTCTTAGTTAAATTTAAAATTCTTATATATCTATATGTTACATTTATATTATTAATATGTTGAACATTTAACTCTCTAATTTATGTACTTCTTATGTATTAATCTACTTTCAATTTTCTATTTTCTTTGTATTCTTTTATTTGATAAACTTCTTTTGTATCGCATATTCAATCATGACACATTCCTATAAATTTTAATAAATCTTTTATTTTATTTAAAACTAATCTTAAATTGATTATATCTATTTCTAAACATTTTATTTGTGACTCGTTATAATTAATTCAAATGAATTTCTCATTTTATTAAATCCTCTTATGTCAGTTATTTTTTCATTAAAACCAAATAAATTCTACCTCATTTACATCATATTGTTTTAAACATTTGAATATCACTATATTTAAATATATAATTAAATTTGATATCATTTATAGAGATTTTACTATCTTTTTAGATTTACCATAATTCTAAGAAATTATGGTTTCAATGTGCCTATTTTCACTTTTTACTTCTCTATTTATTTACTTTCTCTCTTAGTGAAAGTTGAGGCGTTAGAGATTGCCTATTAGGTTTAGAATCTCTTATTACCCTTGGGATAAAAATTGTTGAATTATTGGGTGATTTGATGCTAGTTACTCAATAGGTGGAAAGAAAGTGGGAGATAAAAGAGGAAAAGTTAAAACCTTATGTTAAGGTTGTTAACCAAATAAGAAAAAAGTTCACTTCAATACAATTCCAATTCATTAGGAAGGAAGAAAAGCAATGGCAAATGCATTAGCAAGCTTGGTAAGTGTATGGGAATATAAGGATATATCTAAATCACCGCACAAAATTGTAACTTCTTCTTCACCATTTTATGTGCTGACGGAGATGGGATTTTTTCAAATAAATGAAAATGGATATAACCACCCATGGTACTATAAAATTGAAAAATTCTAGAGGGATAGGAAGTTGCCTGAAGGGAATAATGTGGAAGATAAGTTAGCATTAAAGTGCCAAGCCTCTCAATTTTTATACTTTAGTAGTCAACTATAAAAAAGGCAATCAAATGGAGTCCACCTTAGGTTCCTGAATAAAGAAGATGCAAAGGAGGTCATGGATAAAGTACATGCTGGTACTTATAGAGTTCACTGAATGGTGTAACATTTGCAAAAAAGATATTAAGGCAAGGGCATTATTAGCATACTATGGAATCTAATTGTTTTTAGTTTGTTAGGAAGCTCACAACTACCAAAATTAGGCAAATCTCAATCATATACCACCAACAAAACTCCATAACCTATAATCACCTTGGCTTTTTTTTTTAGCTTAGGGAATTGAAATTTTTCTAGAGGTGAGGCCAAATTTAAATAGGCATAGATTCATTGTGGTAACTAAAGGCTATTTCTCTAAATGGGTTAAAGCTCTATCTTTTAGCCAACTAAGGGCAAGACAATGAGGAAGTTTATTAATTAATGTATTATTTCTAGATATGGAGTACCTCATCATGCAGTAATTGATAATGGTGTCTAATTCTAAGAAAAAACTAAGAATTTATTTGAAAGGTATGTAATTCAATAGTATAAGTCATCCCTATATAAACCTCAAGCCAATATGGCAATAGAAGCTTTAAACAAAACTACAAAGATAATATCTACTAAAATGGCAGAAAATTACAAAGATTGGTATGGAAAACTACCTTTTCCCTTATAGGGACATAAAACAACTATTAAAACATCAACAAAAGTAACTCTTTATTCATTAATATATAGGATAGAAAATGTGGCACCCTTACCCAATCCAAACACTAGATCTAGATAAGAAATGACACACAACTGATATCTTTTCTCATACTATAAAATCCATATGAAAACTAATCTTATTTTTAAAATTTATATTAAATGCATAAGATGTCAAAAATACTAATAATCAAAAACCATTTTCTTAGGTCCATTATTGGGGTCCTTATGCTGAAATTTTGGAAGTATAATGACTGCTCGAGGCACTATCCCAAATAGTAACTTACCAAATAAAATAACTTCTATATCAAACAAACTCATCATAACTACTTCTAGGTCCATTTGACATTCCAAATTAAATCTCAACTTTACAAATTAACAAGTGCTTAATAAAACTACATACACCATGAACCAAATTATACATGCAAGACAAAAATTGTTTAAAATAGTTTACACCAATATATACTGTATAGTTTAAGCCTAACCCTTTAGCTATATAAGAGTGCTGCCCATAATATTCATTAGATAACCATACTAAGATAATATAATACCATGAGGGATCTTCTCTTGATCTATCTACTATTATTGAGATCAACTACAATCCTATTTGCCTTAACCTATGTATCACACAAAAATGACACGCTAAGCAAATGCTTAGTGGTCTATTCAAATTAACTTTATGTATGCACGCATGCATTCATTCATAAGTAGGAATATGAACAGATAAATATGTGACATAGTATGCATGAACATATTATCATGCAATGCATAGGTTAGACATATGTATAACCTACCTCATGACCTCAACCATGTATGATCAACTGCTAAGGTACACCAAATATATATGTATCATAATATATTATGTTATATTGATCATGTGAACTATCAAATCACAAATCCCATGGTATACCATCTCATATAATGTCATTAATCACATGTAACTAATATCATGTCATGAATTAGATAAAACATACTTTAATTATGCATAAAATATAGGTATATAACTAATATCATACCACAAACATGTAAGCCATGTTGTAGTTAAGAAATATATATATATATATATATATATATATATATATATATATATATATATATATACATATATATATATATATATATATATATAAGAAATAACTCACCATACATGTCCTGATGTGTCATCATATATTGATCTTTTACCATATATAGTCAATAATATTATAATATCTTCTTATACCAAGCAATCATAATCACAATCATATAAGCCATACTATCATTGTACATCAAATTCATATATTTAAATAGAAACTTAACACATATTAATCATATACCACATCAAATTTACAAATCTCATCATATGTCAACACATATAATCAAATCACAATTATTTTAGTAAATATGTTATAACAAATATGTAATCAACTAAACTTTTTATATAACCATCAAATCATTATATGCCCATACCTATAAGACAATAGACAACAATTAGATAATAGGACATATTTAAGCTCGAAGGCTGTATTCATGCCTAAAGGATATCATCATGCTTGAAGGCTATAATTGTGCCTACATGTTATAATGAATGTGTAGTGGCTCAATAGACTTGACTGCGGCTACACCTGCTCATTGTAATGTGCCACTATTGACCTTACTGTGACTGAACCAACTCTATTTGTAGTGGTACTATCGACTTTACTACTACTGCACTAGCTCAATGTATAGTGGCACTATTAACCTTACTGTTATTGTACCAACTCAGTGTACAATGGCACTATTGACCTTATTATTATTGTACTAGCTTAGTGTACAATGACACTATCGACCTTATTATTGTTGCACTAGCTTAGTGTGCAATGGCACTATTAACTTTATTGCTTCTGTACCCACTAAAAAGGCACCTAAGCACTCTAGTAGTTGCTATCTCTCCTTAGTTGATTATTCAACCTATCTAATCTAGGTTGTCTAATCATATGGGGTATTATCTTATATTTTACATTGTCATACATATGATTACATTGTAACTTGAGATAATGTATATAGTCTCATATGAACATAGTCTAGCCCTCTCATAAAATTTAGCATTTCATCTTATATTAGATATAATATATGAGTTATAGACTTTCCTTCACATGATTGTTATGCATTTTATCACATTATAACTTGATATCTCTCATTAAAATCTCATATCATCATATTTTGACTACCATGCAATGTATGGCACAACTACATTTATCAATGAGACATACATGTCACAAACTTGCTTTTATATTTTACTCATTTTTATTATGCAATTACATGTAATTTAAGATCATATAATGCGTAGACATGGTCACATATAACCAATTAACAATCATTCTCACAAAACCCAATATACTACACACTAATTTAGGTCAATTAAATTACACACGATTTAATGCATTATTAGATCAAATCTCTTTTTTATCACTTAATTAATCATGATTCATTACATATAACTTATATACATTAGTATCCACTATCAAGCAACACTCGACTTATCAAGCCCTAATGCATCAAACACTGATATTGTTCATCAAATCATGAAATTAAGTATTAATTATAATCATGTACACTATCACTTAACCAAATCCATGAATTATATATCATAGAATATTCAACATGCAAACTTATACACACTTTTTACACACAAAAAGGTATGCAATGCATAATTTAATTTGAATACACTTAAAGAATGTCCAAAACACATGAATATAGCCTAATCATGTTTTCTCACCCCCTTTCCTCTTCCCTTGTGTGTACACATGAAAAGCATAATGTTTAAAAATCCATAAAAAATAAACTATTAATTGAAACATAAAATTGACTTTTACACATTAAATTTTAATCTTCGAGACATGTTAGAAAAAATATCAAAGCATGAAAAACCTCATCTCGAGCTAACCTTGTCACTATGCACCTCAATCTTTAATCAACAAATCTCCACAATTTTCCTCAAAATTTATGCCAAAATCAATGTTCTAGGATAGTGGAGTTTCATTTTATGAGGTAAAATCATAAAAAATGGGCTTTATTTAAGAGAAATGGAGAAAAAGAGATAAAAATGGCCATGAAAGCCTTAAGCCACATCCTTGGCAACTGAAGAAGAAGAAAATGACACTAAATACCAAAATTTTGACTTTTATACCAAGAAAAAAAATGAAAACAAATACTATTTTTCCCTTTTCCTTAAAAAATTCTTAAAAAATAATCCATAAGCCCAAAATTCTCAAAATTTACCCAAAAATCATGAATATCAGGTCCCATATGCCCTTAAATTTTAGCTCAAAATTCAAAGAAAATCGATAAAAATTGCAACTTTAAATATTATGTAATTTTTAAAAAAATTCTTCCCGATCTCAAAATTTTTTTATTCTATTTCCATTGGACTAACTAGAATTTTTGAGTGTTACATTAATTTTAGGTCTTTCTGAGCAAAAACAAAATATTTTATGGTTTATCTTCAATTATAACACTATTCATGAGACACCGTCGTAAAAACTTTGACCACAATTTTAACCATCTTAATAAATTCATTTTCATCAAAACACTACCCAAAATTATGTTATGATTCATATTTCCATATGGTAGTGTCAATATACCCTGAGTCTCTAGATTATTGTACACTTCTATGAAAGTTCTATTCATAAATTATGGGTTTTTGAGGCATTACAAAAGCTATGTTACCAGTAGAGCTAAAGATTAAGTTTATGAGGCTTCTCCTTAAAACCAACATCCTTAAAGCTTAATGGGTAAGGATTAGGCATGAGGAGTTAGCCTTGTTAGATAAAAGATAACTAAGAGCATTATGCCATAATAAACGTTATTAAAATAGGATCTCATAGGTTTTTAATGAAATGATTAATTTTCATAAGATTAAGGAAGGAGATTTAGTCTTGAAACAAATAAAGCAAACTTTATAAGCTCGAAAGGGCAAATTAAAGCCCTGCGATAAAACACCTTTTGAAGAATTATGCTACAAGGTTATTTAATATGAAAGGTAATGAATTTTAAGAGCCAGTAAATATAGATCACCTAAAAAAGTATTTTGTCCAAGTCCTATTCTAATAATAAGTAAATTTTACATTGTATTAATAAAATTAATAATATACATGTTTGTTGTAAGGTTCTAGAGTTTTTTTGGGATAAGATAATATAAACTAACATGTAAAGTTAAGATCTCATTCCTATTACTTTGAGGTTTTCTTATGGATGATTATATAGTGATTGATTGTGTAAGAATCAAAATAATTATCAATATAACAAAGTCATAAATTTATTATGGAAACTAAATAAAGAACAATGAAAAGGAAATCTTATCATAACTAAAATAAAATTTGAGCTACCAACTATACTAATACAACCTAAAAGGGAAAGGAACCTAAAAGAATCTACTAATACAACCTTATGCTAGAATAAGAATGATAAGAAGGTCCTGGCTAAGACAGTTATGACTTACAAAGATTAGGCTGATAGACTTCCCTTTACATTTTAGGGATACAGGACTACAATTCAAACTTCAATAGGTGCTACCCAATCCTCCTTAGTATATAGGACAGACACAGTACTTCTGATAGAGATCGAGCTCCAATCATTGAGAGTGGCAATAGAAGTAGACATTCCTAAAACAATTTGGATAAAACAAAGGTTCCACCAGTTGAACTTGCTAGATGGGAAGCGACTAAAAGCTAATTATCAAAATTACATTTATCATAAAAGGGTGGCATGAGCCTTTGGCAAAAGGGTGAAGAATCACAAGCTAAAAAAAGGAAGGCTAGTTCTCAAATAGATAAGGTTGGGTCTAACTGATCTGAAAGGGAAGTTCAAACCAAATTAGGAATGACCATTCATCCTCAAGCAAATATTACCAAATGGCACTATAATTCTTACAAATTGTGAAGGAAACGAGTTTAAAAAGCCTATGAATGTAGATAGATTAAAAAGGTTATATGGCTAAAGACAAATGAATAAGAAAAAGAAGTGAAAAATAGCCATACGGAACAAAAATTGGAAAATTACGACTTTGCTAAAAATGGGCACCCTGATAGGGTGAAAACCAAAAAAAGGCATCCTATGTAGCAATTAGGGGTTAAGAGAACATGGTCAATCAAGAATACCTATGAGGGCTGGTTGACGATAGGAGTTTAAGATGTAATTAAGATATCCCTTAATTAAATGAGGAAATATGTTGTTACATTAATGTCCTATTATGATGTAGATAGATAAGACCACTTTAATAAGCTTAGTTGATCATTTTATAAACAAAAGGAATATAATATTTATAAAAACAAGATAAATTTTCAGGTTTTCTACCTCTTATTGCTAGTCTCACTTCCCATCTTCAGCCATCTAGTCTAATTGTCGTAAAAAGGGCCTATTACCCATTCTTTATATAGATCAGAAGTCTGAAAGTTGCAAATAGCCTTAGGTAGAATTTTGGACATTAGAGGTAGTCCCTTCCATAGGTTGTGATAACCTATAATGAAGGTGACTGATAGATTTCCCCCTCTAAAGTATAATGGGTAGGTAACAATACCTTGGGTCTCACTAAACTAGATCACACATTGGTCAGGAATGCGAAAAGTAACCTTATGAAAACAAACTAAAGGAACATAGCCTGATGCACTACTACGCCACATGTTCTGTAAAGAAATCCAAGAGTTCCTGAAACTTATGTTATCATTGGTTAAAGCACCCAGCCAAAGGACCTATTGCTCAACATCTACAAAACAATGCATGATGGCTTGAAATAGCAAATGCTTCAAACTATAAGATCCAAGGACACGAGGGGGAGGGTTATCTAGTAGGTGAAGCTTCACCTGTAACCAGACCTAAAAAAAAAAGCTATTAGGAATAAAAACCTATAATGGCATCCTAAGAAAAAGTTAAGCAAGGGATAGGGTGAAAGCCCGTAAGGGCAGTCTACCCTCAAAAGTCTTTTAGGAATGAAAACCTAAAAGGGCTTTTTAGGTAAAAGATAGACTAAAGGATAGGGTAAAAACCCCTTTTGGGATAGTCTATTCTTTAAAAAAACCTAAATTAGAAGTGGGCTTCCAAAAAAAAACTTAACTTCTCTAGATCGCACAACATCAAGGCTAAGGATTATTTCAACAAGAATTAGAGGAAAAGGTTTTGAGTCCTTCATTAAACCATTGACCATGCTAAATAGTTGATAATCTCTAAAATAGCCTTTAGATGAAATTGTTAGATACTTAGAGAAAAAGATGAATAAATATATGCCCACATGAAGGGATGGAATGTCTAGATAGCTCTTAGCATAAGCTAGCAATGCATTTAAAGAGATTGGTTCTCTCATTAGGACCTATCTGGCAGCCAATGATGGTAGGATAGCCAGTGCATTAACAACTTCATATGTGTTGCAAAAAATGCATGTCGGACAACAAGGCCATGTATTGAAGGAATAAGGCACACCTAAGATTGTAGCAAACTCCTTAGATAAGAGGTATAATTCTTGTTGGGAAAATCGAAAGACATGGAATTGTGGGTCCAAAAATTAGGTAGCAGCTCTGAGGAAAGATAGATTAAGATGAAATCTTCGAAGAAATTTTAAACAACTATAGGGAGCTAGAATAGGAGTCACCCATGTGGATGGGAGATCTAGAATTTTATGAAGTTTCTAATGAAATTCATCGCTTATTACTAAAAAACATGAAAAAACTTAAGTGGCATGAGGATCTAAGCATACATCAGTGTATTTATACCTTAAAAAGTTAAAAACGGGCAATTTGGACAAAAAAAATGGCATTTTCTTACTAATAACGAGTGTTTTGAGTGAAAATGATCATTTTACACATAAACGTTTTTAGTGCTAAAAATTGCCATTTTCAAGGCCCAAAACAACTATTTTTCAAAGGCCGAAATGGCCGTTTTGCTCGACATTATTTATGGCTACCTTTTTTCCATTTTATCATTTTCATACATTTTCACCTATTCTCCATTTCACCTTTTCAGCAAAAAAAACATTATATATATACAACCATGCCTCTACGATGCCAACAGAGCCACCCATGTCACCAACCTATGCCCGAGCATGTGGCAATACTAGGATGGCTCGCTAATGAAAAGGCTGAGTAGTTTCGATGCCTCTTAACCATTACAGAGATTGAGGGCAACTACCTATACATGTAGACCCTCTGTAACCTTAGTATGCTTGAAAGGGTAGACTAGCTACTAGCACAAGTAGGATGGTAGGTTTTACTTTTACAGGTGTGCTACATATCCAGCTATCACCTTGGAGTTTCTAAGCACCTTTCATTTTTTTGCAAACACACTCAAGCGACACCTCTACCATACATTTTGCTACTCTTGGGACCAGATATTAGATATCATTCTTATAGTTCATTAAGGTACTCTACCTACCTATTGATGGGGATACAGAGGTCTTAGAGAGCCTAGACGAGTAGTAGGAGTACCTTAATCAGGTTGGCACACTCTACAATGCCTTTTAGACTAAGGCATTATCCATCAAAGATCCTGTCCACTACTACCTACATAAAGTCACGGCTGTTAGCTACTTAGGACACATTAGCAGTGCTGGTTAGGTGAACCGGACTGAGCTATATGCACTTTGGGCCATGGAGCATAACATCCGATTCAACCTAGTGTGAACCATCCTTAAGTGCCTACATTAAGCTAGCAAATCCCCTAGTAAAGGGATCATTGTTGAAGGAGTCATTATAGCCATCTTGCTAAGATTGGGCATACTAGAGCAGCATCTCAGTGTAGCACTTCAACAGTAGTTATGGGTTGATGGCAATACCTGTATAGCTATGGGGATCAGGAAAACTGACTCATAAACACTAGCAAGTTATAGATTACTGATAGTGGCTGAGTTGGATAAGCAGGCTAGAGCGTAGTGAGGAGAGGATGATCACTTTGTAGTTAACCTCATTAAGCTGTTAGGAGAAGATTCACCTCTCTAGTGACCAACCTAGAAGAAGAGGATAGACAAGGTAGGCCCTTGTTCTTCAACACCTCCTCCAGCATCATTCATGACTCTCATATTGGGTTTAAAGCTAGCTCTACCATATCCACATAGACCTTAGCAAAAGGATTGATAAGTCTCAGTGTGAGACTTCTAAAAGGTTAGATGCGATGGAAGTAGAGCTTTAGACACTTCGGGCTCAAAGACACCCCCCAACTCTCGAGACCTTTTCTTTATCCTTTTATGTACATATTAGTTTAGGACACAAAATTTTTGTACTCAAAAGCTTTAATTTATATAAAATGTCATATTTTATTCATTACCTTTATCTTTTAGTCTGGACATTAATAAATCAACAAAATGAATGAATAAACTAGAATTATGATGCAAAAAACATAAAACAAATAAAGAGAGAAAACACTATAAAAAGACAATAAAAAATGTTTTTCATAAATATAACATGAATTTAGAGACGCACTCACACATGACATGCATCCATGCTACCAATCACCTCTAATGACTAACACATTTCACCTCATTTTTCTACAGAGGGGACAAGCAAAATTTTTTATGCAACATCACAAATGTTGAGCCAATATTAGTCTAACACCATTTGCTTAGTTTCCAGGGGGCAAGGATGGTGACTTATCATCAACAAATTTTTCTAAAGTCAACTTCAGGTGCAATGTCTCTAGCATTACACGAAGGAAAAAGAGTTAACTTTAGATGCAATGTCTCTAGCACTGTCTGAAAGAAAAAATCAACTTTGAGTGCAACATCTTCAGCACTACCCGAATCTAGGTGCAAAGTCTCCAACACTACCTCAACCAAATTAGCTTTAGATTTAATGTCTCTAGCACTATCTGAAGTAGAAAATCGACTTCAAGAGTAATGTCACCAAGCAGTACCTAAATCAAGTCAACTTTAGATGCAATGTCTTCAGCACTATCTGAAGTAAAAAAATTGGCTTCGGGTGTAATGTCTCAAAGCACTGCCTGAATCAAGTCAACTTTAGATGCAATGTCTCTAGCACTGTCTAAAGCAAAAAAATAACTTCAAGTGCAATATCTGTAAACACTACTTGAATTAAGTCAACTTCAGATGTAATGTCTCCAACACTATCTGAAGTAGAAAATCAATTTCGGGTGCAATGTCTCTAAGCACTACCTGAATCAAATCAATCTTGGTTGGAACATCTCAAGCACTGCCCAGATCTCATTAACTTTGTGTGCAATGTCTCCAAGCACTACCTGAACCAAGTCAACTTTAGGTGTAATGTCTCCAAGCACTTCCTGAATCAAGTTAACCTCAGGTGCAATGTCTCTAAGCACTGCCTAAACAAATTAAACTTTAGGTGTAATGTCTCTAAGCACTACCTAAATCAAGTTAACTTCATATATAATTTCTCCAGCACTATCTATAGTAGAAAATCAACTTCAGGTGCAATGTCTCTAAGCATTGCATGAATTAAATCAACTTCAGGCATAATATCTCTAGCACTACATGGATCCCAACAAGTTTGGTTATAATGGCTCTACTTTAGAACACCTATAAAAAAGTCACCCCACAAGGTACGTGTCTCCTTCTTTTTGAACTTTAGGTTACCACACACATTTTAAAGTCACCTCTTTAAAGTTAGGGGCAACTATAGACACTAGGTCTTTAGGGCTCTTATATTCAGATTGCCTAACAATGATTATAAGGCGAAAATGATAATAAATAGGGAAATTAATATCCAGTTCAAAGATCTCAAAGTTTTTTTTTTAAAAAAATTTTATACTTTAAATCTTTGTCCAACCTAAAAAATCTTGTGGTGCAACTTCAAATGTGAGAAAAATAGGTGTCTGTGGTGGGTTGAGAGCTCGAGCCAATTAAAATAAATAAAAAATAATAATAAAAAATAAAGTTTTGATAAAATGACTGTTTCCCTAAGGAAAATGACCGTTTTGATGAAAAAGGCCATTTTACCTACCAAAATGGCCGTTTTAATTAAAATAACCATTATAGAGGGGGAAACGGCAGTTTTGAGAAAATGGCCGTTTTACACCCAAAATACCAAAACAGCCATTTTCACTTCGAAAATGGTTGTCTTTTACATTTGGAATTGTGTATAAATACTAAAAGTGGTTTTTCTAAAAAGGGGTCTTTGTCTCAAGATACGTGCACTAGAAACTTAAAAAACACTTTTCAAGCACTGTTTTCTTAATTTCTGAAAATGTTTTACACAATTTTGCAATCATTTCAAGATCTTTTCTAATGGCAAATATACATGTTGGGTCAACCGACCTTTTTCTATTTCTTTTATTTTTGTTTCCTTTTTATCAGTCTACCAGTTATATATGATAACTTATTTGTATAATATTTTTGTTGTATTTATTTGACTGTATATTTCATTTTACTTTTTTTTCATTTGTCTATTTTACTCCGCATACTAAGATCTTAATCTTATTGTGATGTGAGTTGTTTGATTTATTGGGACCTGATTGTCTTTTCTTTTTACAGTTTCATAAAACACCGATGAAGTAGCCTTTTTACCATCCTTTTATTTTTTTATTTCATTTCTTGTTGCTTTTATCTTTGCTCTTTATTTTATTTTGCTTATTCCTTTATCATTGTTCATTTTATTAGATTGTATTTTAAGATATTTAAAATGTAATTTTTAATTTTATTTTCATTTAGTTAGAATGTATTTTAGGTAATTGCCATATGATCTATTTTTATTTTTGATTATTTCCTTATATATTTCGTGAATGTTGTAATAGGTAGAAAATGATTTTTACACGTTGTAAAAATAATTAAAATCATTTTTGTATTTAATTAATTAGTGTTTTGTTAATAAAATGGGTTTTGATTTTTCTGAATATAAGTCACGATAATAAGACCTACTTTCTAAAATTGACATGCGAGAACTAAAGTTCTCAAAATAATTAATCACCTGACTTCATGTATGAAATTTTTAACTTTAAGCACTTTATTTATTTTCTATAAAATTATTTTGTGATTCCTTCTCTCTATGATTAATTTTAACTATATAATCCACTTGAGAAATGAATAATATTATAAATTCGAACCAGATTTTCATATTAACTTGAGGTATAAATAAGAGTAGTGTTCCGAACCACTCTGGTTTAGCCTTACAAGGTATTTCCCAACTGCAGTTTGGTGGTGACTCGTACCTTATGGTGCCTAACTCATTTTCTCTAGGCTAATCAAATAGGAATAGCTTAGGATTCCTCTAATTTCCTTCTCATCTTTTAAGAGTCGAAGAGTGAGATTTAGGTTGAGTCTTTGGCTATTTCAATTTGACTAGCCTCATAATGGAAGGGATGCAAACATCAGGATAGATTGAATGAAAATTACACTTTTTCAACCACATAAATAGTAACTCAATTGGGTTCGGGTATGAATTTTTGACTTTTATTATTTTTCCTAGAAAATAGATGTTCTTAATAGACATTTTATTGCCTTAGATAGATTTTTGAGGCATTAGTTTATTTATTATCAATTTTTTAAAAAAAATTATATTTATGTTAAAGGTTTCCAAATTGAATTGTGATAAGGGCAAGGCAAATGTGTAAATGGGTCCCTAAATCATTTTTGGTATGTGTAATTGAATTAAAATATGAAATTTTAAGTAAAACCAATAAATTCCATATTATGTGCAATATGTAGTAAATGCTTGAAATGGGTTAAGCCATCAATGTCATGTATTTATTATGTTTTATAGCTTATAATAAGCATTTCAATGTGTTATAAATGATGAGAACTTCTTTTTGATCAAGTGAATATTTATAATGTGCTTGTTGCGCCATAATATGCTTAATATAGAGTATAATGAGGCTTAGGTGGCTTAATTTTGTAATTAAGGTTGAATGAGCCTAAATTAGGTTGATTCAATTATTTGACATAATTATGTGTTAGTGAAAGGGAAAGAATGCATTAGAAATTCTAAATGATCAAAATGTAAAAAATTGGTCCAAATGGACATAATATGGGAAAAGTGAGTATACTATGGTTAAGTGAGTATTTTTCATGTTCTTATGCCTAACCATTAAGTTTGCATGAATGTACAAGTTAAATATGCAATATATGGCCATTTTATGAGCATTGGCTAAATGGTCCAAGTGTTATAATGTGCGTTTATATTAGTGAGTGCTCAATAGAAATAAGTGAGTTGAAATGGTGACTACTAGCCTAGATGTTGGTATGGTTGGGCATAGTGAATAGAAATGAAATGCCATGCATGTATTTATTTTTTATAACCATAGAATATGAATATTAAGATATTTACATTGAAAAGGAACAATGGTCATAAAGAGCACCTTTAATAAGCATATTGGAGGCAAAACTAAAGAATAAAGGCTAAAAGTGGCTCTATGGCCAAAACATCAAAATGGGTATAAGGGCTTATAATTTTTTATGCCATAAACTCTAAGTTCATTTGTGTATGTATTTAAATATAGTTATGTTGTTGGATTGGTAATGAAAATTAAATCAAACCTAGATAAGCATATGTGGCCAAATAGTTTATATGAGTACATGTGCATTATGACAAATAAATTATGGTCATTGAAATGTATAAAGTTTCACCTATTAAAATGGTTTCAAATATGGTTACTAGCATGAAGAAATAAGGTTTATGATAAAAATATTGCTTAAACTTGAAATGAGCATAAAAAAATTTCTTTAAAACACATTATGCCATATAGTGAGAAATTATTAAACATGAAGGTATAAATTGTCCTAAATGGATTTATAACCCTTTTTTAATGTATGTATTCATATTGCATGCTAAAAATCCATAAATAAGATGGATATTTGGGTTGACTGTGCATATTCACAAATATTGTATAATGGTATGTTAAAATAAGCATGAATACTAAAAATGATGTTTTTAATGAAAATAAATAGTTTTAGTCATACAATGGCTAAAACAAGTAAATTAAAAGCTATATAAGCTAAATTAATGAGGTGAAAGTAAATATAATGGTTTTTAGCCCATAAGGTGCAACAACTTAGGAATGGATAGGTTGACCAGTTAGCTAGATATAATAGTTGATAAGGCACTTTGGTGCTTATTTGATGATCTAAAGGTTCACTTTAAGTCTTACCTATTGATAGATGTGCTAATATCTTTAGATTTAGGTAGGTGCAATTGCAAGGTCCCGAGGGGGCCACTATATAAGCACATGTGGGTACAGTTGTGTAAGTCTAGATAGGCACTTCACAACTAATTTTTACTAGTGCAATAGCTAAAAGGCCTAAAATATGGACCACTGCACAACTCTTGATCCCGTTATCCATAAGTTGAGATTATTCAAACTAGGCTTATGTAAAAAGTGGTAGATAACAAAATCAACACTTAATACATGTCATAACTTTACTATTACAGTTAAGTGTATGTATGATTTTGAAATGGCTCAATTTGATGAATTGTTGGTTTTATATGTAATACATGTGTTTCCAGGCTCCGTGAATAATACCATTGGGTTCAAAAAGTGTGTTTGGGGTGCCGAGTCACTTACATGTAAGTCGAGGTAGTGGCAGGGGTCATGGAACTTCAAGGGGCTTTAAATAGATGAAATAGGCAAAATTTAAAAATTTAGATGAACCAATAATTCATTTTAGATTGTAATCTACCTATCTATGTAAAAATAATTAAGTCGGGCCGAGAATGACCTGGGACGTGCTCGGACAGGCTCAAAAATATTAGACCCTAAAGCTCAAAAATTCCACTGAGTCTATTGATGAAGGAATTTTTGAATTATGAGGTTGTGTGCAAATTCTCAAAATTTTTATGGTTGGCATGCAAATCAAGGTAGTCTGAAAATTATCCTATCGATGGAATCTAGCTACAAAAATTTATGAGCATGTAGAGGGGAAAAATATGAATTTTAAAATAAACAGTGTAATTTTTTGAGGTCCATGTGAATTTTTGTGAATTTTTAGAACTTTGTAAAAAATCAAGCCATTTTGGGATGGTTCAAGTGGTTGGGGGCCCCACTCACACATTGCCAACTAGTGTAGGGCCTATGCCAAGTGCCAAAGCCACTAAGCAAGTTAATTTTTCCATTAAATAAAAGGGGAGAATTTTCCTCCTTTCCCCTGCTAGAATTGATGCCACATAAAATGAAAGAATTCTTCTCCTTCCTTCAGCTATTTTTATAAGTTTTTAGTTCCTAAATTCATTTTGGGGTGTTAGACAAATTCCAAAAAAAATAGAGGCAAAAGGAGCTCTCAATAATTATTAAAATTCAGCAAAGGTCAAAGGGTTAGAAGCAGTCCAACAAGTGTGCAAGGTGAGCTTCAATGGCTTTTCCTTGGTTTTTCATAATTTATTTTGGATGGAAATGCTTCCTTGTGATGCCTAACATCTATAGTGATGTGTATGACCTTTTTTTTAGGGGAATTAAGGCACAAAATAACTTAAAGAGCAAGGGAGAGGCTACCATGGGGGTTAGAAATGAAGGTTGGATAGCTTATGGATTGAAGGCTTCAAGGATAATCTTCTTAAAGAAATAAGTGACTTTAAGAATTCACTTTAGGTCATTAACTTTTTAGGGTTGTGTTTTTCCTTAAGAATGTCCATGGTATAGTATAAGTATGGAATTAGCTTTGTAGAGGTGTGTAGTGCTTGTTGGTCGAGAGTTTTAAGGCTAAAGGAAGGATGGAAAAGTCGTAGCTTCTGCTTGAAGACAATTGAAACCATATGAGAAAAATTACCCTCCCCATGACTTAAAGCTAGTTGTTATTGTTTTGCTCGAGAAATGGGGGCACTATCAGTATGGAGAGAAATGTTATATATATACAGATTCTAAAAGTCTAAAATGCCTCCTCACTTAGAAATAGTTGAATTTGAGATAGAGAAGGTGGTTAAAATTAATAAAAGATTATGACTATCTAACTAATTACCACCTAGGGAAAGTAAATATGGTGGTAGATTCTTTGAGTAGAAAATCCATGGTAACTCTTAAAGCCATGACTGCCAAACTATAGTATACTCTAGAGAATGCCATTTTGGTTGAGTTACAAGTGATACCAGACTTTAAACAGCAAATTAAAGAGACTCTAATAAAGAATGAATAGTTGGTTCAGATGGCAATTAAAGTTAAAGAAGGGAAGGCCACGGGGGTTGAGTTGATAGAAAATGGATGTTTGTATTATCAAAATAGGTTGTGTGTCCTTAGTACAAATGACTTAAGGTTATAGCTATTAAAGGAGGCATAAAAAACTCCTTATTCTATGCATCTAAGGAGTGCAAAGATGTACTTAGACTTGAAGTCTTAATATTAGTGGCCTAGTATGAAAAGAAATGTGGCAGAGCAAGTTTTAAGGTGGTTGATATGTCAACAAGTGGAAGCTAAATAGTAAGGTCTTTCTAGATTGTTATATCCTACGGCAATGCTAGAGAGGGAAATGGCAAAAGGTGACCATAGTTTTTTTGATGGGTTACCTTTAACCAGAGGTTAATATGATGGTGTGTGTGTGTGATTGTTAGCAGATTGGCCTATACCATAGCCTATCATCCTTAGACCGATGAACAGTTAGAGAGGATGAAACAGATACTTAAGGGTATGTTATAAGGATGTGTTATTGGGTTATAAGTGATTGAGAACCAGTACCTATCTGTGGAAAAATTAGCTTATAATAACAGTCATTAGTTTAGTTTAGAAATGTCACCTTATGAAGCATTATGTGGAATATAATATAGAACTCCCCCGTGCAAGAATAAATTTGGGGAAAATAAAATTTTTGGTATTAATTAATTTGAAATGTAGAGAAAAAGTAAAAATGGTCAGAGAACGGCATAAAGCTGCTATTGAAAGATAGTGAAGTATAGTCTAATTTAGGCCTATGAAAAGGGTAATTTAAGCTAAGAAAAGGAACTAGTTTAGATTTGGTCTTGGGAAGTTAGGCAGTGAGAAATAAATCCATGCCACGGGTTAATATGCTATAGAGGCACCATAATATAGAAGAAGCTACATGAGAGCTAGTGAAACATATAAAAACACAGTATCCACACTTACTTGCTCTAGGAAATTTTAAGGATGAAATTTTCTTAAGAGGGGAAGAAATGCAATGCCCATATTTCAAGGCTCCGTGAATAGTGCCATTGGGTTCAGAAAGTGTGCTCGAGGTGCCGAGTAACTTGCTCATAAACAAGGCTGCGGCACGAGTCATGAAATTTTGAGGGGCTTTAAATAGATCAAAAAGGCAAATTTTAAAAACTTAGCAAAACAAATAATTCATTTTGGATTATAAGCTACCCATTTGTGTAAAAAAATTAAGTCAGGCTAGGAATGACCTAGGATGTGTTTGGATGGACCCATAAAAATTCAACCCTAAAGCTAAAAAATTCCACTGAATCTATTAGTGAAATTTTTTAATTCTGAGGTCATTTGCAAATTCTCATAATTTCTAAGGCTAAAATGTAAATCAAGGTAGTCTGAAAACTACCCTATTAATGGAATTCGGTCACTAAAATTTATGAGCATGTAAAGGGGATTAAAATATTAATTTTAAGATAGACAGTGTAATTTTATGATGTCTGTGAGAATTTAGGTGAATTTTCGAAGTTTTACTAAAAATTAAGCTATTTTAGGATAGTTCAGGTGGCTGGGGGCCCCACCCATAAATTTCTAGCTGGTGTAGGGCCTATGCCAAGTGGCAAAGCCACTTGACAAGTGGATTTTTCTTCTTCATAAAAGAGAAGAATTTTCCTCTTTTCCTCTATTAGAACCAATGCCACATAAAGGGAAAAGAGTGATTTTCTTCTCTTTCCTTTAGCCATTTCTATAAGTTCTTAGTTCCTAAATTCATTTTGGGATGTTAGGAAAATTCTAGAAAATGAATAGAGGCAAAAGGAGCTCTCAAGAATTAAGTAAAATTAACCAAAGTTCAAAGGGGGTTAAAAGCAGTCTAACAAGTGTGCAAGGTAAGCTTCCATGGCTTTTCCTTGATTTTTTTAAGGTTTCTTTTTGGCTAGAAATGCTTCTTTGTGATGCCTAACATCTATGGTGATGTGCATGATGTTTGTTTGTGGGGAATTGGGGCATAAAATGGCATTTAAGAGCAAGGGAGAGGCTACTGTAGGGGCTAGAAATGAAGGCAAGACAATTTATGGATTGATGGCTTCAAGGATGATCTTTTTAAACAAGTGAATTCAAGAATTCACTTCATGTCATCTATTTTTTTAGGGCTATGTTTTTCCTTAAGAATGTCAATGGTATAGTATAAGTATGGAATTGGCTTTATGGAGGTGTGTAGTGCTTACTACGGTAAGTGATGTTAGTGTCAAGTTTAGCTAGGTGAATGAAAGGTAGTGATTACCCTTGTGGCTTTGAGTGACTAAAGTGCACCTAGTATGTTATTACTAAGAGTTTGAGAGTCTAAATACATGCTTAAACAAATGTTTTTTTAGGTTAAGTGACAAAAAAATGGTATTTAAGGCCTATACTGTGTATATGTGTGTGTGAGGCTTAATTAAGATGTGTTAATTGTTAAAAGACTTTTAAAACTTGACATTGGAATGGTCAATATGATATGTGGGTTGCTAGAATAAAGTTTAATGTGTTTTCCATTATTTACAGAGAGCTTAAATGTGAGTTTTGTGGGGAAATTGTGTTTGTGAATAATTAAAAGTCGTGTTTTGGATTAGCAATACATGTATACTCAGCTTATAATGTATAATATAATGATATGGCATATGACAAGCTTGAATAATCTATGAATGTGTGGCAATCTCACAAGGGTCGAGACATATAAGGTGTATATAAACCTTAAATTTACATGGAAGTGTGCATGTATATATGTGTATGTGCTTAGCTTATGGTTAAAAGGTGGGAGGTGTGATAAAGACCATGAAAATGGATGATTAAAACTAATGGATAGCTATATCCTAGAGTCAAATTTATAAAAATAGCATATCCTTGTTGATAACATGTGTCTAATGGTTATATATGATAAGGCATGATAATGTGACCATGCTTACCCTAAATGTTATGGCATGAAATTAGTTGTATGTTTATAATTGAAAATAGCATAAAATGCAATTAAGAATTAGCATGAAAAATGGATTTGAACTTAGCGAGAAAATGACCTATAGTGTAGTTATAATGTGCCTTTAAGGGCTATGAACTAGGACCAAACAAGGTGTCTATAATATGTAACTTTAAAGGCTATTGCTTATGACTTAATATCATGGCAATTGTGCCTATGTTTTGGCCTGGTAAATGGCCTAGTATATATTAGCTTTAGGTCTATGGAATGTATGAAATTATTGGTAAAAATTACACTTAAGTAGGCTAAGACATGAACCCAGAATTGCCTTTTAAAACCTAATGAAATGACCTATAACTATCCAGTTGACCATTACTTGAACAAAAAATGCCACTGGACAGTAAACGACAAATATTTGAGTGATAATTATGGAATAAATTCAAGCATAATATATCTTAATTTTTGGCAATTCTAATACTTGAAAATTTTGTTAATAATTCACTTAGTATAGCCTAATTATAGCTATACTAGACCGAACTAAATTTCAATGGTGCCATAAAATTTATAACTATTTGTTTTAATTTAATAATATTATAAAAAGTTTATCAGTAAATAAATAGACAAAAAATAAGGTTAAATGGCCCATTAGTTAGATACCAACTAGATGGGTTGACTAGTTAACTTAGGGATTTTAGTAGCTGGTACACTATCTACCTTTTGCATAGGGTTGGTATAGCACCCTAGGTTCACATTGGGGCCACTGTACTAATCTATTGGGTAGACAACTTTCCTCCTTTACCATCTAATGCAAATTATTAATCTTTGATGATGCACTGATGTAGGTCCTAAAGGACCATTGCACTAGTTGGAGAATCAGACTTGGCTATGAAAATTTACTTGATCCTTTCTAGTGTAGTGGTCCTACGAGACCTACACCACTGCACTTGCAAGGGTCTAGTGAATGTTTATAGCCAAGTC
>CANXYI011432982.1:0-11004 GCA_948208565.1 Hura crepitans | reverse complement strand
TATATACATAGCAGCTTCTAAGCATGCTAACCCAAAACCTATAGAGTATTACATGAGTGACATAACTTAAAAGAAAGAAAATAGCTTTCTTTACCCTTCAATTATTGTATAGCTACACTGCATAATTACTGAGGATGGCTTACTTATCCTTGTTATTTGCATACCACAATATTGGTATGCTGAGTATAAAACTCAATCAGCAAAACTAAACCATTTAAAACATGTATTATTATGCACATGCAATTAAAATTAACAATCTAGTTGTAGTGTGTACCATATGCCAAATGCTTGATGTGATACAGATGGTATGTCTTATTTCTTTAAAATTACCAAAATGCCACTATAAGCATTTTATTCAATTTCTTTCTATAATTCATTCAATTATTCCATTATTTCTAAGTGCATTGTTTAAATTATTAAATAGGCCTAACTAGGTAAACTACACTTATAGACACTGGAATAAGAGGGAATTGAAAGATGTGTAGTGGCCCACATTTTGGACCCTGATTGTTGCACTGGCCCACCATAGCTTATAGGGATTAGTTCATCAAAACCTCCCAATGGGCAAAATGCTAAGTAACTATGCATAGGGATCAGTCCATAGACCTCCCAAGACACTGATCATATTAAATAATCCATCTTAGTTTACCCAACAGACTAGTGTAGTAGCCCTTCTAGGGACCTTTGCCGCTGCACCAGCATAATTCAATATACAATTAAAAGTGCTAGAAACAAGAGTATCAGCCTTGTAGACTAGTGTAGTGGCTCAATGATGAACCTAAGCCGCTGCATTTGCCTAGTCTGATAATTAGACAATTTAGTAGTTGCAAATCCCTAAGTTGACCGGTTAACCATCTAGTGGGTGTCTAACTAATGGGCCATCTAATAGCATTTTCAAGTTTATTTCTTTATTAATCATATTTTTTATAATATTATGAGTTGAAAAATAGACATAAAATTTTTATCAAATGGTCGATTTTTGACCTCAACAGTTACATATCATTTTTAATCCTATCGGGTAAAATTGGGTAAAATTTTCTATCACTTTTTGACTCAATTCTAAAGGCATAATTACATGCATATTAAATCTATTCTAGCACATTATTTTAACTCAAATATTTTCATGTTAAATAGCCATTTTAATTATAGTCCCAAAATCCCATTTTACGGGATAGTTATAAGTCATTTTGCTTACTTACGATGGCTATTTTAGGGTCATTTAAAGTCCTTTTTCAATGCCAATTGTACCAATCATCCCATAAGTCCATAGCCCTAAAGCCAACCTCAAAGAAAGATATCCATTTTCCTTATAAATTGCTTACATGCCAAAACACAAAAACTTTACAATTTAGGTTATTTTAAAGTACATTTCATGCCTAAAATTTATCCCTTTTTAAAGCCATTTTACATACCATTCTAAGTCACTTTTAAATTCATTTTTCAATCCTTTTTCCATACTTTAAACATATTTCATATGTTATTCATTTCATATTACACTAACCATGCATATTAACCTAAATCATGCCATGTACTAAATGCCACAACTGCCATGCCATTGCACACATAAATGCCATTAAGCCATACCTCATTTTCATGTCACATTAAATTGCAAAGCTCTAGCCACAAATTCTATTTTGACTTAATCATGCTTTCTATCTCATTCAAACATATTTATGCATACTTAGACATTACACAAACATGCCTAAACATATATTCATGCTTTTACCATGCCAATATACCCTATAACATGCCTTGACTATACTACCAACACACATATATATGTCTCAATTCACTAAGTTCTTCACCTACACCTTACATGCCATCCATGACCAGCCAAAATCCTTCCATAAGCCATGTATAAATGCCATTCACAAACCATACCCATAAAGGAAACTCTCAGCCTACCAAGGAATATACATACAAACACTTAATTCTTCCTATCTACACATATATTCTAAGCATATTACATGTCATACACCTTAACTAACATGCCGTAACACTATTCCAAGCCACACACACTCAAATGCCTACACAGAGCTCTCGACCAAGTGAAGAACTCACCCTTCCATGCATTCTTTTCATCCAAAACATTATCCCAAACATTCATTACATACACCATTAGCTTAGTTATACACTTAGTCCACCAAATTACACACATAAACCACTTAATCTACCAATTCCATACAAAGTTCCTAAGCATTATTAATGGCAATTCAATCTCACATGCTTTGAATGGATTAAATTTAGTTACCTCACACCAAAAGGGCTAAAATCCACTCTTTTAGCTTGAAGAAAATCATAAAATCCTCACCCTATGCCATGACTTCCATACACACTGCAAGTCCTTTAAAAATCCACCAAAATTCACACACTTATCCAAATCAAATTCCAATTATATAGTTATTCTTAGAATCATCAAATCCTTTAGGAAATAAAATAAAAATGGCTGAAACACTTGCACATAAGAAGTTACCCTTTTGGATTTCTTTGTTGACACCTTAAGCTTCCTTGAATTTTCTTGAGTTTTAGCCAGTCTTATGGCCTTTAATACCTTTAAGAATCAATTCTTCATATGTTAAGATGATTTTTAATGGCAATGGACTTAAGAAAAAGCTTAAGAAAGGTGATGAAAATGGTGATTCTATGCTCTAATGGAGTTAATTGTAGCAACGAGAAGGAAGAGGAATTTTGATAGAGAGTGAGTGGAATTATCCAAGTGGCCATCCATGTGTCACCTTAGCCCTTTTATAGTGGCTAAGGTGGCATGGGTGGGGCCCACACATGACCCAAATAACCTAAAAAAGCTCAAATTTGGCAGACACTTTAGGGAATTTTTAAAAATCACTCGGACCTCTAAAAATTAACACGTTTGTTTTAAAAATCCTTGATTGGTCCTATTAGGGTCTCATAAAATTTCATGGCCAAATTACATCAATAGGACAATTAACCAACTACCTCAATTTACATGTAAAACCCTAAAATTTAGAAAATTTACAAATGACATCGAAATTCAAAAATTCTTTCACCAATAGTCTCAAAGGAATTTTTAACCTTCAAGGTGTAGCATTTTTAGGTCTTTTTTGAGCACATCCTAGGTCATTATAAACTCATGCACTAACAACACAATATCCATAGACATACAATCCACATATATTAGAAGTCTCAATCTCAACATATACATGTCTTACATATCATGTTCATGCTAATAGGCTTTTAGTATTTTTTATAAGTCATTTATGTTATCGATATGGTAGTAGTGCACTAAAATGAAATAAAATGTATAAAGCTCATTTCATGTCATGATTACATTATCATAGGCATATTAAGGATTAAAGAAAGCATTATCACTCATCTCACATTTTTCATGTTATATCATAGACCGAATGCGTCTCTAAAGCACCTTAACATACTCATAGCCATTTGGCCATGTTTACATCACAAACTTACTATTACATATCCTTTTTACCATTCATAACATCTCATTCAAATTTCATACTATTCACTTCCCTTCCTTTTTGGGGCTGGTAAACTGAAACAGCCAAAGACTCGACCTAAATCTCACTCATCGAGTCCCAAAAGATAAAAAGGAAATTAGAGGAATCCTAAGCCGTTGCTATTTGATTAGCCTAGAAAGAGTGAGTTGGGCACCATAAGGTAGGAGTTGCCACCTAATCAGAGTTAGGAAGTACCTTGTAGGGCCAAAACCAGAGTAGTTTAGAACCCTACTCTTATTTATACCTCAAGTTGATACAAAAATTAAATTTGAATTTATAACATTATCCTTTTTGTCAAGTAGATTTTACAATTTAAAATAAATCATAGATTCATATAAGAAAGATACATTTATAGAAATAAAATGCTTGAAATTAAAAATATCATACATGAAATCAAGTGAATGATTGTCTTGAGAACTTTGGTTCTCGCATGTCAATTTTAGAAAACAAATCTTATTATTATGACTTTTGTTAAGAAAAATCAAAACTTGTTTTATGAATAAAACACCAATTAATTAGGTACAAAATGATTTTGATTATTTTTATAATGTGCAAAAATCATTTTCTACCTATTACAACATTCATGGAATATACAAGAAAATAATCAAAAATAAAAATAGATTACATGGTAATTACCTAAAATACATCTAACCAATTAAAAATAAAATTACATATGAAATATCCTAAATTACAATCTAAGTAAATAAAATGTGTGGTAATAAAAGAGAATCAGCAAAAGAAAATAAAAAGCAAAAAAAAATAACAATAAGAAAGAAATAAAAATAAAAGGATGGTAAAAGGCTACTTCGCCGATGTTTAATGAAATGGCAAAAAGAAAAGATAATTAGGTCCCAATAAATCAAACAACTCGCATCACAATAAAAATTAAGATATTAGTATACGAAGTAAAATAAAAAGATGAACGAAAATAAAATGAAATAAACAATCAAATAAATATAACAAAAGTAATGTACAAATAATAAGTTATCACATTTAATTTGTAGATGGATAAAAGAAAAAGAAAGAGAACCAAAAGAAATAGGAGAAAGGTTGGTAGACCCACCATGTATAATTGTCTTCAGAAAAGATCTCAAAACAATTGAAAAATTGTGCAAAAGACCTTTAGAAAATATGAAAACAATATTTAGAAAGCCTTTTTTGAGTTTTTAAAGTGCGGATATAAAAAAAGTCCTCTCATTTAGAAAATCAACTTTCAGTATTTATACATGAATCTTGAGGCAGAAAACGACCATTTTTTAGGTGAAAATAGTTATTTTTGCCAAAACAGCTGTTTTAGGGGTAAAATAACTATTTTCACCTTTATAATGGTCATATATGTAAAATGGCCATTTTGCTAGGTAAAATAGCTATTTTGATGAAAACGGCCATTTTTCAAAACTTAAAATTTTTTTAATCCATATCACGGAGGGTTTCACCCCCCACATCCTTTTTGGCATTAGTGTTAGGTATTAGGCTCGGGCCTATCGGTCGTAGCCTTTAACCCACTACAAACACTTATTTTCTCACATTTCAAGCCACACTATGAGATTTTTCGGGTCAAGCAAAGACTTAAAGGAAATTTTTTAAAGAAAACTTTGAGATATTTGAACTGGATGTTAATATCCCCTTTTTATTAGGATTTTTGTCCTTTTATCATCATCAAGCAATTTGAACATTGGAGCCCTAGAAACCTAGTGTCTACAGTTGCCCCCAACTTTGGGGAGGCGACTACAGAATGTGTAAGGTAACCCAAAGTTCAAAAAGAAGAAGATACATACCTTATAGGGTGACCATTTTTATAGTTGTTCTGAAGTAAAGTCTTTATAATCAAAGTTAGTAGGATCTGAGCAGTGCTAGAGATGTTGCACCTAAAGTTGATTTTTTTACTTTAGAAGGTGCTAAATACATTGCATCTAAAGTTGACTTGGCTCGAGCAGTGTTAGAGATATTACACCTAAAGCTAATTTGGCTCAGGCAGTGCTGGAGACATTACACCTGGATTTGGGCAATGCTAAAGACGTTGCACCTAAAGTTATTTTTTCTTCTTTAAATAGCGCTGGAGATATTGCATCTAAAGTTGACTTGGTTTAGGCAGTGCTGGAGACATTGCACTTAAATATGATTTTCCCTTCAGATAGTGCTGGAGATATTTCATCTAAAGTTAACTTAGTTCAGGTAGTGTTAGAGACATTGCATCTGGATTCGGGCAGTGCTGGAGATGTTGCACCTTGAGTTGATTTTTTTCTTCTTCAAACAATGTTAGAAATATTGCATCTGAAGTTGACTTGGTTCAGATAGTGCTAGAGACATTGCACCTGAATATGATTTTTTTCCTTTAAATAGTGTTAGAGACATTGCATTTTAAGTTAACTTAATTCAGGCAGTGCTTAGAGACATTGCACCCAAAGTTGGTTTTTTACTTCAAACAGTGCTAGAGACATTGTATTTAAAGCTGACGTGGCTCAAGCAGTGCTTAGAGACATTACACCGAAAGCTGATTTTCTAATTCAGATAGTGCTAGAGACATTGCATCTGAAGTTAACTTTTAGAAAAATTTTGTTGATGATGAGTTACCATTCTTGCCCTCTACAACTGAGCAAATGGTGGTGGACTATTATTAATTCATCATTTATGATGTTGCATAGAAAATTTGGGTTACCCCCTGTGAAGAAAGAAGGAATGCATTAGTTATTAGAGGTTATTTGTAGCATGGATGCATGTTGTGTGTGAGTGCATATTCGAATTCATGTCATAGTTATGAAAACCATTTTTTTTATCTTTTCTCTATCTTTCTTCTTTCTTTTATTATTATTATTATTATTATTATTATTATTTTATGTCTTTTACACTATAATTCTAATTTAATCATTTATTTTGTTGCTTTATTAATGTCCTGACAAAAAGATAAAGGCAATAAACAAAATATGACAATTTTACAAATAAAAGCTTTTAAGTACAAATTTTTGTGTCCTAAGCTAATATATCATAAAAAAGATAAAGAAAAGGGCTAAGAAGTCGGAGGGTGTCTCTAGGTCTAAAGCATCTGAAGCTCAACCTTAACTGCATCTAGCCTACTGGACATCTCTCGACGAGAGTCCTCTATCCTCATGCTAAGGTCTGTGTGAATATGGTGGAACTGATCCATTATCTAAGCTTCTAAGCCCTATAGAAGAGTCTTAAATGATAGTAGAGGAGGTGCTAAAGAAGATGAACCCACCTCATTTGTCCTCTATCTCTGGGTTGGTCATTAGGGAGGTGAGTCTGCACCTAATAGCTCAGTAAGGTTGATGACAAAGTGATCATCCTCTCCTCACTACTCTCCTACTTGCTCATCTAACTCAGCCTCTATTAGCAATTTATATCCTACTGGCACCTATGAGTCGGTCTTGGTGATCCTATGGCTATACAGGTATTGCCATCAACACAAAGCTACTGCTAAAGTGCTACATCGAGATGCTGCTCTGGGATGCCCAATCTTAGTAGGATAGCCATAATGAATCTCTAACAATGATCCCTTTACTAGGGGATCTGCTAGCTCAGTGTAGGTGCTCAAGAATGGTCTATGTTGGGTTAAATCGAATACTATGTTCCATGGCCCAGAGCTCGTACAGCTCTATCTGGTTCACTTGACTAACACTACCCACATATCCTAAGAAGCTGACAATGGAGACTCTATATAGTTAGTAGTGGAAAGGATCTCTAATGGATGATGCCTTGGTCTTATTAACATTATAGAGTGTGCAATCTTTGTAACCCTATCAATTGGTAGGCAGAGAAGCTCAATAAACTAGAGAAATGATATCTGGTATCTAGTCCCTAGAGCAACAAAGTGTATGGTAGAGGTATTGCTTGGATATGCTCATCGAAAGCGAAAGGTGCTCAGGAACTCTAAGGTGATAGCTGTGTATATGGTACACCTCTAAAAATAAAACTCTTACCATCTTACTTATGCCAACAACTAGTTCTAGATCTCGGAGGGTCTATGTGTACTGGTAGTAGCTCCTGATCTATGTAATGGTAGAAAGGCATCAGAACTAATCAGCCTCCTCATCACTAAGCTAACTCGAAATAGCCACATGCTTGAGAATGGGTTGGTGATATGGGCGGCTCTATTGGCATCATGGAGGCATGGTTGTGTATATATAATGTTTTTTTTTTATGTAATGTGAAATGGTGAAAATGTATGAAAAATGACAAAAAATGGAAAAAGTAGCCTCAAATAGTAGTTAGGCAAAAACAACCATTTTAGCCTCTGGAAAATGGCTGTTTTAGGCCTTGAAAATGGCCATTTTGGTACCGACCTTTTTTGGTTGAACCAAAAATGCCCGTTTTCAAGTGGAAAAATGGCCATTTTCAACAAGAAAATGCTTTTTTTCACCCAAAATGCCCGTTTTCAATAAGAATGCCCTTTTTGCCCAAAGCACCCATTTTTCACTTTTTAGGCTATAAATGCTCTAATGTATGCATAGATCCTTATGCCATTTGAATTTTTTTTCATGTTTTTCATAGTGATAAGTGATGAATTTCTTCAAAAACTTCATAAAATTGTCGATTTCCCTTCCACATGGGTAACTTTTATTCTGGCTCCCTATAGTGGCTTGACATTTCTTCGAAGAGTTCATCTTGATATGTCTTTTCTCAAAGCTGCTACCCAATTTTGGCACCCATAATTCCATGTCTTTCGATTTTCACATCAAGAATTATGCCCCTTATCTGAGGAGTTTGCTACAATCTTAGGTGTGTCCTATTCCTCTGATATACCACTTTGCTATTTGACTTACATTCTTCATTATTAGTATGAAGTGGTTGACACATTAGGCATATTACCATCATTAGCTACTAGATGTGTCCTGAGGAGAGAACCAGTCTCTTTAAATGCACTATTAGCTTATGATAAAAGCTATATTGACATTCTATCCTTTTGTGTGGGTGTATATTTATTCATCTTTTTGTCCAAGTATCTAATAGTTTTATCTTTAGGCCATTTAGGAGACTATCAACTATTTAGTGTGGTTAATAGTTTGATAAAGGACTTGAATCCTTTTATTTTAATTCTTGCTAAAACAATCCTTGGCCTTGATGCTATATGATCTGGAAAAGCTGAGTTTTTTCGTGGAAGCCCACTTATACTTTAAGTTTTTTTTAAGAATAGGTAGCCCCAAAAGGGGTTTTCAACCTATCCTTTAGTCTATCTTTTGCCTAGGAAGCTGTTTCAAGTTTTTATACCTAGTAGACCTATTGAGGGTAGACTGCCCTTACAAGTTTTCACCCTATCCCTTGATTGACTTTTACTTAGAATGCCTTTATAGGTTTTCATTCCTAATAGCTTTTTTTATTTTTATTTTTTTAGGTTTGGTTATAGGAGAAGCATCGCCTATTGGATAACCCTTCCTCTCGTGTCCTTAGGTTTTACAGTCTGAAGCATTTGCTATCTTGTGCTATCATGCATCATTTTATAGATGTTAAGTAATGGGTCTTTTGGCTGGGCGCTTTAACCGATGATAACATAAGTTTTAAGAACTCTTAGATTTCCTTATAGGACTTATGGTGTAGTGGCACATCAAGCTATGTTCCTTTAGCCAGCTTTTATAAGGTTACTTTTTGTATCCCTAATTGATGCGTGAGGTAGTTTGGTGAGACTCAACGTATAGTTACTTGCCCATTGTCCTTTAGAGGTGGTTATCATGACTTGTGGAAGCAATTACCTCTGAAGACTAACATTCTACCTAAAGCTGTTTGCAACTTTTAGACTTCTAATCTATATAAAAAATGGCTAACAGGCCCTTCTCGAGGCAATTTGACTCGATGATTGAAGATGGGTGGTGAGAGCAGCAATAAGAGATATAAGACCTAAAATTCTCTCTTTTTTTCTTTTTTATTTTTTTTTGAACTCGTGTAAAACATTATATTGCTCTAGTTTATAAAATGTTCAATTGAGCTTATTAAGGTGGTCCTATCTATCTACATCATATTGGCAATTTATGATAATCACAATAAGACATTAATGCAACAACACATTTCCTCATTTAATCAAGGGAGATCTTAATTAAATCTTAAAATCCTATTGTCAATCAGCCCTTGTGGGTTTTCTTGATTGACCATTTTCTCTCAGCCCCTAATTATTGCATAGGATGCCTTTTTTTTTTGTTTTCACCTTATTTGGGTGCCTATTTTTAGTAAGGCTGTCGTTTTTCAATTTTCAACCCATAGGGCTATTTTTCTCTTCTTTTTCTTATTCGTTTGTCTTTAGCTAAAGAACTTTTTTAATCTATTTATGTTCACAGGATCCTTGAACTCATTTCCATCACAATTTATAAGAATTGCAGTGCTCTTTGGCAATATTTGCTTCAGGATGAATGGTCCTTTTGAATTTGGTTTGAACTTCCCTCTCGGATTAGTTAGACCTGGCCTTATTTGTTTGAGAACTAGCCCTCCTTCTTTCAACTTGTGATTCTTTACCCTTTTACTAAAGGCTTATGCCATCATTGTTTGATAAATCTAATTGTGATAATTAGCTTTTAGTCATTTCTTATCTATCAAGTTCAAATATTGGAACCTTTGTTCTACCTAGGCTATCTTAGGAATCTCTATTTTTATTGCCACCCTTAATGACTGGAGCTCAATCTCTAGTGGAAGTACAATATCTATCCTATACACTAAGGAGAACAGAGTTGCACATGTTAAAGTTCAAATCATAGTCCTATACCCCCAAAGAGTAAAGGGAAGTTTATCAACCCAATCTTTGTAAGTTACAATTGTCTTGGCCAAGATCTTCTTAACATTCTTATTCACTGCTTTAACTGCTTTATTGGTTTGTGGTTTAAAAGGAGAGGATTTATGGGGCTGTATCTTATATTTTGACAAAAGTGTCTTTGTTTCAACCTAAAATTAGACACCATTATCTGAGACTATATAGTGTGGAACCCCGTATCTGTAGATTAAATTCTTTTCTATGAATTTGGCCATCTCTCTTACTCTCAACTTCTTAAAAGATTTTGCTTCAACCTATTTTGAGAAATAATCAATGGCTACCACAATAAAATGATGCCTATTCAAGGCTGTCAAATTTATCTCTCCAATTATATCCATCTCCCATGTAGCAAATAGCTAAGAGGATGATAAACTATGCAGTTTTGATATTGACACATATTTTAAATCCCTATACTATTGACACTTATGGCACCTCTACATGTACTTTGAACAATCATGGTCTATAGTAAGCCAAAAGAACCCTTGGTGTATGATCTTTTTGGCTAACTCCAAACCATTCATCTGTGTGCCACAAGACCTAGCATGAATTTCTTTTATGACACTTTCTGCTTCTTTCTCTTCTAAGCAATGGAGCTGAAGACCGTCTCCTTGCCTTTTGTATAAGACCCTATCTACACTGATGAATTGAGTTGATAGTTTGCTCAATACTCTTTTGTCCTTATTTATAGCTTCTTTAGGGAAGTTTCCATTCTCTAAGTAATTTTGGATATCATAAAACCGTGGCTTATTTTTCTCCTAT
>CANXYI011432965.1:0-10316 GCA_948208565.1 Hura crepitans | reverse complement strand
TCGGTTTGGACATATAAAATTACATAATTTTAGCCTAAAACGACGTCGTTTTGATATTTTTATGAAAAAAAATAAAAAATATAAAAACTTCGGTTATTTCGGTTGGTTCGGTTCGGTGTGTACAGTAATTCGGTCGGTTCGATTTTCATTTATACACAGTTCGGTCTATTCGGTTTCGACCGATTTTCAGACCGAACCGACCGATGCACACCCCTACTTATATGTTCACCTTACATACATTATCACTATATCATACTTTACCAATTCTTTTCACACAATCATACAATCTTATATTCTTTCCATGTCACTCACATGTTATACATCATATTGCCATCCTACATCCCATACATTCATGCTATACATCTATAGTCATACCATGACATACATGACATACACCAATACATGCATGTATCACATACCTACACATCCAAATTACATACATATCACCATATATCCTCAATTTACACATCCTAACATGCATTTCACATACATATCCACATAAACACCCATACAACTAACACTTCCATACACACACCCAAAGCTTCAATCCTAATTTTTCCTAACATACAAAGTATGTTTCAATTAAATTCACTTACAATGGGCTCCCAGTTATGTCGAAGACATTCCTGAAGCAACAATTCCATCTTCCTCCACCTTTGTCCACCATTTCCCATATTTCCATATTAGGTTTCCACCTTCAAAAATTCATACAAAATTATACATAACCCCAAATTGAAATCTCTCTTTAGGGATAACATCCACACCTCAAATACTCCTTAAGAAAAATAAGAAACCTTGGAAAGAATCACATACTCACTAAAAAGGCACTATTCATTAAGTGTTTATATCTTCATTTTTGGACATCCTTTTCCACTTCTATCAATTGGAATAGCTTCAGGGAGTTATGGAGGTTCAGAACAATATAATTTCTAGGGTATTTTGGGATGGGAGGAGAGAGAAAAAAGTGAAAAATAGAGGAGAGACCATGGCTAAATGGCGAAGATAAATACCTTTTATTCCATACACATGCACACATGTCCATTTGGATGCACTAGCAAGGTGTATGGCCACGATCATGCCACTTATAGATCGAATGATCCAAATTAATTCCACTTTTTTTTAAATTTTGAAAATTCACAATAATTTCTCTAGAGCTCTAAAAATCATGATTCTAGTTCCAAAAATCCTTAATTATATTCATTAAGGGTCTCACAAATTTTCAGCCCAAAACTTCTTCAGGAGCTAGGGTTACTATTCACCTGCGTAATTCAAAAATTCTGAAAAAATATCAAATGACCTCAGAATATTAAAATTCCTTTTCTAATAGACTCATTGGAATTTTTGAGCTTCAAGGTATGATATTTTTAAATCCGTTCAAGCACTTTCTAGAGCTATCCTAGCACAACCCCAACAAAGGTTACTATTCATTAGTTCTCAGCCCGAAATAATTTATTGGTTCTACTAAAATTTTTAATTCACTCTTTTTTATCACTTTTTGGTCGATCAAAGTTCGGTTAACTAAAATTTTTCATGTTGCTAAAACTATTAAAAACTAGGTATGAACTGGTTAATTAACTGAAACTAGTGGACTTTTTGAATGATAGATCAAAATAAAAAAATAAACCTTATAAACCAATTTGATTTCGGACCAATTTTCACTATTAACCATTTTTTTATTAGCCATTATCACCCTTGGTTAAATGCACATCCTCGTAATGTTCATTATTATAACAAATGTTGGTAGTGTTAGAGTTTTCATAGCCCACTATATTCCAAGACTACTTATAGACTAAATAATGGGTATCTAAATGGTAAACAAAGCTTAATCAATTGTACAGTATTCAACAGGGCTTACACATTTGTACCTGCAAATCATACAGTGAATAAATTGAGCTCAAGTATTTGATAATGTCCTCTGGCACTTATGTGTCTATACTACATTAATGACATATTGATCAATGAAGCACACAATTGTACAGTACCCAATGGGGCTTATGCGGCTGTACTTGCGAATGTAATCACACAAAAATTTGTGCCGCAGTACTGTGAACTCAACATTATTGGCATACCAACTTATCCAAATGCTATTTTCTAGTCTAGGTATACAAGGACATTTTAGTTCATATTCACATTTCACTTGGAGATTCACTCTTTATCGTGCAACTCGTATGTTCACAATGTCATGCTCATGGCATTATAATCATGCCATCATATGGTAATTTATCATAAACATATCAATAGATGTAACTCATCATAATCATGTCATTCTCATTAAAGTATCAATTCATATTCTCATATCACTCGAAAACTTATTCCACATCATGTAGTTCATATATTCATGTTGGTGTACTCAAAACAATGAAATCTAAATATAATATTAACCAATATTCAAATGAAAGTACAATTAAAAAATATTTTTGTATAAAAAATTTTCTTGTATTAAATTTTATTTTTACATAAATACATACACATTTATAATATTTATATATTACACAAATAGATGTATATTATAATATATGAATATATGTGTTTGTGTGTGTGTATAGACACACACTTATAAATGAACAAATAAAAATAATTAATGATAAAATTGTTGTTAAAAGTTAGAAATTGTTACTAAAAATGTTAGCTATTTATCGTTAAATACTATTAGTGACATAACCTTTCATGTTGCTAAAACTATTAAAAAATATATATGAACTAGTCAGTTAACCGAAATTGATCGAAATCGAAAAAATTATAGTGTAAAAAATCAAACCTCATAAACTGGTTCAGTTAACCAAAAAATCAATTTGGTTTCAAACCAATTTTTATTATTAACTATTTTTTATTAACCATGATCACCCCTAGTCACATACATATCCTTAAGTTCATTATTATAACAAATGTCGGTACTTATAGATTAGATAATGGGTTTCTAAATGCTCAGTGAAACTTAATCAACTGTACAATATCTAACATGGCTTACATATTTGTACCTATAAATTATATAGTGAATCAATTAAGCTCAAGTATTTACAGTACCCAATAGGGCTTATGCATCTATAACTGCATTAATGACATATTAATCAATGAAACACACAATTGTACAGTACCCAATGGAACTTATGGCTATACTCGTAAATGTAATCATATACAAATCTGTGTCATAGTATGACTAACTCAACCCTATTGGCATGCTAACTTATCCAAATGTTATTTTCTAGTTTAGGCATACATGGGCATTTTAGTTCATATTCACATTTCACTTGGAGATTCACTTCTTATTGTGTAAATCATATGTTCACAATATCATTCTCACAGCATCATAGTCATAGCATTATAATCATACCATTATGTGGCAATTCATCATAAACATACCAATAGATGTAACTCATCACAATCATGCCATTCTCATTAAAGCATCAATTCGTATTCTCATATCACCCGAAAACTTATTCCACATCATGTAGATCACGTATTCATGTTTTCGTACTCAAAACAATCAAATCTCATCACTTATAACAATATATCATGTATACATATCTCACATTTAACATAGCAGTCATGACATTCAAATGAACTCACTTGAATCATAGTAATCCCATCAACATGTTCATATGCATAATTTCTTAGTATCACTAACATACCTCATTAGTCTTAATACATGCTTCAAAGAAAACCCTTATGAACTTTTATGTCTCTCATACTAAAATTCATGTCATTTATGCTACATACAGTGTAAAAATGCATTAGTTTAATTTATGTTCAAATCACATTTCAAATCATATCAATTAGTGCAACAATAACAGTGTCATGGTCATGAGGCCTATTTTTAAAGTGAACGAGTTTGAGGGTCAAAGTGAGGTCCTAATTTTCTAGAAGCTATTTATCAGCTTTAAAGGGGTTATAACCATGAGGCCTTTAAACATGATTAACAAATGATGATTTTTCTTCAATTTTCAATAGCTTTTTCACTAAAATTTCACTCTAATGTATGCTAAAACACATCCAAATGATACATACACATGATATACGAATTAATCATCATTCAATCTCATTTAATTACATCACAATTACTTAACAAATATAAAAAATACTAAAATTCCTAAATTTCTGCATAAAAACCTAACTCTACCAATTCATGCATAAAACTTAGGGGAAATCAAAAATTGTTTAAGCACATATTGATTTGCAGAAAATAGAACAAATTGAATGTGTTATCAATCCTCAGTGATAGCATTTCCTTTGGCTCTTCTTCTAGCCTCTTCCTCTCTGTCTTTTTCAATTCAACAAAGCACCATAAAACCACAATTACAACATATAGATTGCAAAAAATATCATGAGAAAATGTATGATTAGATAGCTTTACCTATTAGATTTAGTGTGTCCTTTGTGTGTTTTAGTGTTTGTAACTTGAAAGAGAGAAGGAAGAAAGAACGATAGTTTGTTTTTCTTTTGCTGCATGCAAATTTAGCCTATTTATATGCCTTGGATAGTTGGTTGAAATTAGTTCCTTAAAATCCATCCAATAGCTCGCATGCTTCTTAAAAAATATCACTTTTAATCCTTTTTTCTTTTGTTTATTTATTTATTTCATTATCATATGCAAATTTTCTTCACTTTAAATATTTTAAATATTTATTTTTTTATTCATTTTCATTATTTTTATTATCTTATTAAATTAAATATTTATTTATGCAAATTATAGGGCATTATATATTAAACTGAGGCAATCTAAATTTTAGTGGCATTAACTTTGAGCCTTTGCTAAAAGAGAACCAATGAGATTTGAGCCATCCCCTTTATCTTTAGATTTTTCCTTATCCAATGGCGGCTTCTCACTTTTCTGGTTCTCCATGTTCAACTTTTGTTTTTTCTTGTAAGCTTTACTTATTGCAACATACTTGTTTCATGCCACTTACTATCAAAGCTTTAATTTTCTTCTTTGGGTTCTTCTAATGCTTTTACTAATATTGCTTGTCGAACTGCATGTTGGCAATAAGCTTTCTCCTGCGACTTTCCTATCAAGTAATTTATATCAATTTGCAACTATTGTGTAACTACTGCTAGGCTATTTTTGGTCACGATTAAGGCTAGGTTTAAATTAATAGATGTTGTAGTCAAAGCTCTTCTATCATCTCGCTTGCCACAGGTGTTGCTTAAGCATTCCCAATATTGTTTCCTTGTGTATTATTTGTTGTATCCATTTTAGTAAAGTATCAAAAAAGGTCTATGCTCACAACACCAATTAATGATCTCTACAAAAACTATGTTGAAGTTGTACCTACAAAGAATAGCTAATTCATCAAGATTTTTTATGAACACTCTGATGCTTAAATTAGTAATGGGATCAATAGTGAATATGAAGTAAATGAACATTATTGGTACTTATTTATAGGCATTAAGTTTATAGTTCCAATAGTATTAGGATTTCTTCTCACTATCAGATTCCAAATGAATTGGACATTACATAAAATATAAGGCTCTTGTCTGATTTCATATCTTTTTTAGGATTGACATAATTACTTATCTGGCATATATATATATATATATATATATATATATAAGAATCTTTATATTGTTTATCTACATCTGTATCATCTATTTATTATCATTGATTTAATTTTCTTATATTGTTTTATACGATACTTTCAAGAATATCAAATAAAAATTTTGTTACATAGGAACATGTATTACTAAATCAAAAATTAAAAGATCTTTGTGAAATCTTTGTAATCTTAAGTGGTATTAGAAACTACTACATCTTTTATACTAAATATTATATTATGTAAGACTCTTATTAAATAGAATATTTGCATATTTAGATTATTAAATTTATTAAATAAAATATTTAAATCCTATAAATGGAATATTTTTATTTTTATTTCAATTTGATAATTTTTTATATAAATGAGAAAGCAAATATAAAAGTACAAGAATAGCTTAACCTTTTTTATTAGAGTTTCTTCATCAAAAAGCAAAATATTATCTTTATGTTGTACTATTAAGAGGTATTTTAATAGATCAAACAATAAAAGTACATGTAAAAAATTAAGAATCAAGAAAAATGAATTGGTTATTCATAAAAAAAAAAAAGTACTCTTATCATAGATAAAAAAAAATTAATGTGGTTATATTGGTGTAATTTGCATCAATCATCCCTCAACTATAGGCTCCTTACCTACTTTGTCCTTTAACTTTATTTCTTACTTAGAAACTCCTCTAACTTATAATATCTTACCCATAAACTCCTTGTGATTTGCTATAGCAAGTTACCACTCTTATTTTAACCCTTCTTTTCAATCACATTCAAAACCTTTTGTTTCACTTCTAAAACTTATTGCTAAGGCTCTGATACTAATAATGTGAGTCTGCTTTACACTAGAATATTTTAGAACAATTTTTAATTTTTTCTAAGTGGAATTATAGAGCTACTCAAGGATATAAAGTTATTTTTGGGAGTGAAATCGTAGGTTTCTTACTTCTTTTAACTTCTCATACTCATTTTGGTACCTAGAGCTTGCAACAAAATTCAATGGCTCTTTGTTACTAAGAAAATAACTTTTAAACTTGCTCTACCTCAAAGTCAATTCTTCTAAATGGTTTGAAACCTTTTCTACAGATGTAGTAAATTTTTCAAAAGACTCATTTAGAGAATTAATACGATCAATAATAATATTTAACAATCTTATTGCTGGATCATGATCCACTCCGTGATCTAGATGTAGACAATCAGGGAACTGATAATTTTTGGATATTAAAAATTATTTTCTATTAACAAATGGTCTAAAAACTTGATAATAACATTAAACAAAGTTAGAGTCCTTGTGTGCTCCCTATAATCACAGTGTTCATTATGATTTGTTACATGTTTTTCAACAATTTCTCAACCACTAGGCATTAGTTTCCTTTTAATTAGTAAAATCTATTAAGCACAATTTTTGCATAACACTTTCAATAGTTTTACTCATTTAATTTTCATGCCAATGCACCAAGTGAATAAACATCACTTATGACAAAAACATATAGCTTACTCGTGAACCAAGGTCTACTAAGCTTTCACAAATACTTCAGCTCTACTCCACTCTCGTCACTGGAAACACCTTGAAGGTATAAGGGATCTTCTATGCTATAACTACCTTTTTCTCACTCTTTAGTGGCTCTTACACTAGCACCCTTTCTCTCATACTAATTTAGAGGTTATGAAGGTATATGGTAACAAAATTTTCTTAGAAAGATTTTTTAGAACTTGTATAATGAAATTTCGATTTTATTTCTGCTCCCTTATTAGTGGAGTGCTAAAGGGTATTTATAGATACAAGAGCTAATGTTTCTAATATTGTTTATTAGCTCAAAAGCCACACAATAATTGAAAACAAACAAATTAAAATGACAGCCAGTGTCTCTAGTCCCATTATCTAGCTGAGTACAATAATTAATAAGAACTTACCTTATAGATAAGATAAAAGACTATCTTAAGACCCTATAAAATCAGGACACATGGCTTAGTAGATGCCTCTTTATCTTTTTAAAGTCTTTAGATTATTTTAATGCTTTCATTATTTATGATGGCATTATGAATGATACATCTCTTTAATATGCTCTAACCCGGACATCCTAATTTAGGTCATCATCTTCTCAAGCTTGGGCTATTTCTATGTCTTTTTTAGGGCACCTTTCATTACTTTCAACCACCTTCTGCCATATCTTATATGCCTCGAATTTGAATCCCAAGCTAAAACTCCTTTCTTTTAGCCCCAGAAGATGCTCCTCTACTCTTTCTTTTCCTTTTATGATTCTTTAGATATGAGCATTAACTAAAAGGTTTTTTATTGCTATGATTACAAAAAATTCTACCATTTCTAAGGATAACTTTGTCTTAACTGGGAACTGCTTCTTTAAGCATGGATTTAAAACAACTCAATTTGCAATGCTTGATTAATAATCTTTATTTCCTCATATTTTCTCTACTCAAATCTTAAAAATTGACTATTAACCTTTTGTGATTCAATAAGATCCCATGCTAGAATAGGATGTAAATTCTATATTTGATAAGGATAAAAGATTTTACCATCCTCTTCATACTCTATGACTATACTTAAAATCTAGAAAGGCATAATTTCGTATACTTTTAATAGATTTAAATCTTTCATTATGTTAATTACCATCTATATAATCCTTGAGAGTGATGAACACACAGAAAGATCTTTCACATTTATTTTGATGAATTCTGCCAGTCTCGTTTTTATGAAACTAATACTTTCAATAACCATATCTGTAGTGAGTTTTAAAACTAGTTTCCCATATGGTTGCCAATTTATGTAGGGGTGCAACATAGAAAACTTTTGCAAAGAGCGATCTACCGAGTCAACTATCTTCTTTTTTATGGTATATCTCACATCATTTGAAAGTAGCTGAGTCAATTATTCAATAATCCTTCTCCGTTCTAAAACTTACAGGAGAAATTATTTTTCTTTTTTTTCTTGGCATAAATCAAGTTGTTCTTCTAACATTTGGATATAGGAGATAGCTTCATATATAAAATGCTCAAGTTATTGGAAGTCCTTCTTCACAAGTCCTCCTTTTAAACCTAGATATGAAATAGATCTATCTTTTGAAAGACTAAGACCTTTGATATTTTGTGAAAAATACTAGGTCTTTTTATCCTCAAGCATTCGATCAATTGTTTGATCAAATTATTTTGCATATTTTTCGTAACTTCCATTACCAAACTCCCAACCGAACTCTTTTTGGGAATCTTCATAATATGTTATAAGATTTCTAACCCATTTTGGTGCTGAATATTTTACTTTAAAATCATATTTACTAGATGGTTCTCCTATTGTATCCCATTCTAGGCCATCCTCAATAAGATCATCTTATGAGTAATCACCAAGAAGATCATCTCTAGAGTTTTTATCAAACTCTTCCCCATTAGCGGTTTGATTTAGAATCCCTTAGGATTTACTCACTTTTTCATTGGCCTCGTAACTTGAAATGTCACCTTGAATGATTTCAGCTTAATGTGCTCTCTTTTTATGAAAATTTTGAGCTTTCAAGACTTCCTAAAATGCCTTTTTCAGCTCTACATTTATGAAACTTAGCATTCCATTTTAGGATTTGTGTTCTTGTTACTCCATGTTTGGCAGCAACTTTATCCATGAAATCTAATGAATGCTCATCCTTTTAGACCCAAGATTTCTCTTGTAAGGGTTTAGAGTTCAAAGATTGATCATTTTTACTCTGGATTTCGTCTTCTTTCCCTTTACATCTCCCTTTTTTTAGGCTGACTCATTCTTCCAAACTTGCTACTGACTTTCTAAAACATTCTGAAGTAAAATGTCTAGGTTATCTATATAGCCAACAGATAATATCCTTTGATGCTTCTATTTTCCTATCCTTATAAGACCGGGCCTTTTGCCCTCATTCTCTTCCTTCTTTCTTTTAAGGGAACATTCTTTTCTAGAATACCCTTACCTCTTACATTTCTAACATAGCTTGTTTATGGTAGTAAGATCTATCTACAATATAAAAAAGTTCACGTCAAAGAGAATTAGCTATTACATTTTTATCAGAAGGAATATATTCAATATCAAACCTGTAATAACTAAACCATTCTTGTAATCTCAAGAGTTTAGTTTGTCTAGCCTCTTTGAAGTTCATATTCATAAAGCTTTTTACATAGGTTTAATATATTCTAAGAGTAAACCTTTTAGGTGCTAAAAATATGTAAAGGCTTTAATGTCGTATTTTACTACTAACACCTCTTTTTCATGAATTGGATAATTCAGCTCTACATCTTTAAAGGTTCTGGACCAATACTTATACATAGGCTCTAGTTTTCTTTGCTTAATTTCTAGGACTGCTCCCTAACTCCTATCTAAAGTGTTTGTCTCTAAGACTAACTCATCTATATCAGAAGGCAAATTTAAACAAGGAAATCTTTTCATTTTTTCTTTTACCTGGATTATAGCCTTAGTGTCTTCATCATTCTAATACCAAGGATTTTTATCAGATGTTTTCTTCACAATTCTCCCTAGGTATTTAGAAAGATCTTTTATGAATTGTCTATCATAGTTAACAAGTTTACAAAATCTTTTTACTTGCTTTCTATCTTCCAATTCATCAGGGAATTGAGTTATTTTTTTCTGAGATATGACTTTACAGTTTTTTTCCTTTAGCAATCTCAATCTCTAAAAATTTTACTCTTTCTTTGAACCATTCTATTTTTTTCTCAAATAAAATCATACCTTCCTTTTAGAAGACATCAATCACCTACTCAAGGTGGCTCATGTGTTCTTCTTCTGTTGTTACTGAAGACTAACACATCATCT
>CANXYI011432912.1:0-17606 GCA_948208565.1 Hura crepitans | reverse complement strand
AGTTTCAAGTTAAAATAGATCTTAGATTCAATCGTATGAGCTTCTCTAGCATTCATTTTATAGTTTCTTAATTAAGGTCATTTTTTTGATTTAATTTTGGATGCTAACATTTTTTAAATCTTATATAGGTAAAACTATTGTGTGAGAGTGAGGATGAATGCTTTTGGATGATCTACATTTGGATTGAGTTTGAATCCTGCTTTTAATGGTTAGTTTTGATTTGTTTTCTTAATTGTGTTCATAAGTCCTAAATATGCCATATATAATTGTATAGTGGTAATACGTATATTCCCTAAGTGATTTCAAAGTCATACATTGAAAGTTTATATATCCTTTATTTTTTTCTATATGTATCATCCTATATTAGTGCATGATTATTTTAGCTTAATTATCATTTTTGGTTACTTTATTGTTATTATTTTACCTATCTCATCAAGATAAAAGAATTCTTAGTTTTCTATCTTGCCTCCTTTAACTATGTTTTAATGTTATTTTCTTGTTTTGATTTACTTTTTCTTGTTTATTTTTATTTGCTATAGCCATTTCAAAATTTACCTTAAACTACAAATATGACCAAGATTATTAATTTGAATTGTTCTTGTATGTCCTAGCCTAGACTTATCAAACATGATAAATAATTGACATAAGAAAAATAAAACTCTTGAATGATAACACATAACTTGAAAATAGGAGTGAAAAGGTTGTTACTTGAATAATACAATAGCTATTAATTAACCTTGATTGTCTGTTGCAATCTACAAAGTACTTCGGTTAAGCTATTGCTGTTTCCTTCCTCAGTCTTTTATGCCTTGAAATGCCTTTTTGATTGTTAACTGCTTCCTTTCCCATGGTCGATATGTTGATAGCTTTTTTCTTACTTATTCATTTTTACCTATGTCTTTACTGTGGAAGTATAATTCATGTACTTTCGAAATATATTGTTTAAGAAAATAGAAAAATGCATTTTGAATTTTCCTTATATTTTTGGGTTAAAATGTTACTTGATGTTTATGGATATACCTTAATTAGTTTTCTTATTAGCACTTTTTATTTCTATTGTTCTTATTCTTTTATTTCCTTATTTTATTGTCCATTTTCAATGTTTTCCAATAATGCTTAAATCAGTTATTTGATGTCTCTGCTTTTTTGCTATGTTAATCTTAATTCCGCTTGCTATTTTTCTTTCTTTCTAATCTCATCTTCTTTGCTACTCTCTTTTTTTCTTTTACTTTCTGTTTGCTATACTCTTTTTTTTACTCATTCCTTTCTTTTTTGCTATATTCTCTTAGCTTCTTTGTTCGCTATGTTATTTGTTTTTTTGTTCTCTTTCCCTATTTTGTGCTTTCTATTTTGTTTGCCCTCACTTTTTTATTTTTCCTTTTCTTCCCTCCTACTTCTTAACTCTTGTAAGAATACAAACTTATAAAAGGATTGAAGGATTCTTTGCCTAGTTACCTTGCCTTCCAACCTAGCTAATTAGAATTAGAAGAGCTTAGCAAGTTGGTGCAAATTAGACTTTAATTTGCTGTCCGAATGGCCTCTATGGCCTTTCCTATTGCCACCATCTACACTAATTTTCTTTTTTTTTTTTTTCAAGTGGCCATGTGCATTTGGTGTGAAAAGAGGTTAATGTATATCCTTGTAATGGTGAAAATTAGCGAAAAGAAATAACATTAAGTGCAAATTGTATATCTAACTTAGAAAAAATTACAATTATGAGCAATAGTTTTATATAGGGGTATGTGAAATGGAAATGGTTTGTGCAAAGAAATAAAATTTGTTATTTTATTTTTGTTTATATTTTTTTTATTATTGTTGTCTTAATTATTTTCATTTTTTATTTTTATACTCATGAACTCAAAAATTGAATTTAGTCATAAGTTCATAATTGACAATTTACTTCAAATTAGGCACCAATTTTATTAGGTTATAACTTAACCTTTTATGAATCAAATAAAATAAAATAAATTATTTAAAAAATTAGATTTTATTTGATTTGATAAAATGAATTACTAATTTTCATGGAACAATCTCTCCCAGTATTAAAAAAAATTAAGCAATCTATATAAAATTTGAATTTGAAGAAACAAATATTATTTAAATGAAATACTATTTTTTTTACCTCTAGACAGAAATAGGTATCCATAAGAAATCTCTATCACTATTCCATTACGTGAGTGTTCCTCTGTCACCAGCTTTCATTTGTTCCCTATCTTCTTTTTCCTATAAGTTTGTTTCCAATATTTAGGTATGCCTATTTTCAACTATTTTCAAAAATAAATGAAGGATCTCATTTGTTTCATGCTATATTTCTTCTTATTGGGCTCTTTATCATACTTATCAAATTCAATAATACAAATACTTGTGGAATTCATACTATTTAAGAGTCATTTTTTTGCTATATGTCACTTATTATTCCTCATAATTACCTCAATTTTATACAACTCCAGTCTCTGTTAAGATTTACCTTCATTAAAAATTCTTTAAAATTCTACTACAACCAAATTAATTTGGAAAATTTATAAATTTTGAGCTAGAAATAGAAGAAGTGACAACATGTTTGTTTAGAAATTTAACTAGTTTTCTTATATCACGCTCGAAGAATTTACATGTTAGTAATGTGTATTAGCCTTATCTCTTTACTGTTACATTTAATGAAAAATGTAAAACATAAAATGATATATAATCACATTGGACTTTTGAGCCATTGTTCACAAAATCGTGCATGTATTAATGAAGAGAACTTATATTCTCACATATATTTCTTATTCTTATTTTTTATATAGCAAGTTAAAATTAAATGGTAACGTTGTTTTTGAAGTTACATGCTCTATAATCTTAGTTTGATAATACAGATGGTTTGTTCCTTATTGAAGTTGATAAATTTCTCAAGCTAGGAGATTATTTTGTTTTGACCTCACCTATGAGCCAACCATGTGGCAGCTCATTGAACACAGAGAGAAATATAGTGCATTAATAAAAGAACTAATAGAGAAATATAGTAACACAGTGACCAAAATGTATATAAATTTAGCATATTTCATTGCAATTGTCCTACTCTCTCTCATTAATCTTTACAATCTTCTTATTATTACTCCTATTATCATGAAGGTTCAATTTATACACTTTATTTTATGTTACTTTTATATTTCAAGTCAAGTCCCACGTTATATTGAGACTTATTAACATTATAAATTTCACAAGTTTATTATCAATTGGTTTAAACATGTTAGGGGAAGAAGAAAAAGAAGAAAAAGAAAAAGAAAAAGAAAACAAAAAGAAAAAGAGGAGAATGAAGAAAAAAGAGGAGGAAAAAAGAATAAATAGGATTATTGAGTGCTTTATAAAATATTCAATATTTTTTAAGTTATCTTTCCAAATATATATACAGTATTATCTAACATATGAAAGTTCCAATTCTAAAGATTACTTTGCATGTGTATGAATTTTCATATTGTATTTTTTTGCATCTTTTGTATAACTATTTATGTTGTTACTTGGAGTTAATTATCTAAATTATTTTCATTCCATTTGCTTTATTAGCTCAAAATTTTTAAATTTTTACTAATTTTTTGATGATCAAGTTTAAATAGTAATTGAGCTATGCATGCAAAATGGATTGCCAACTTTTTTCATAGTTAAGCATTTACCTGTCTCCATTTGTTATTGAAAAAGTCATTAGTGGCAGAGCTGAGAGATCTTGTTGGTACTTGCATAGATATAAAAACTTACGCTAGGGAGGCTTGAGACTGAGGCTCCGATGCCTAAGTTAGAAAAAGATTTTGAGACAAGAAAACATATAGCTATAATATGTAGGTTTTGTTGCCGTGTGTGTACTTGTGAGAGTGTGTGCCCTTATATAGTTTCGACTGGTTATTTAACCTAGATAGCGAGTAGAGGTTAATTGACCTGAGTTAATTTAATCTTAAGTCATTGGTATTTCTAGCTACTTGGGCTTATGTTTGGATTATTAGGCCCAAGATTATAATGGTAATGTGAATGTTACCATTTGTCCCCCCTCTGAGTGGTCTAGGGAATAAGAAATGAGAGGATGGATGCAAGATTCGATTAAGTTAAGCTTAAGATGACAAAAAATGTAACTCTATGGGTCTGACCAATAAAAAGGGAGAGCTCATGGATGGGATGGCTTGGCAATTTTTGGTCAGTCTATAGGAAGACTCTCAAATGTGATGGCATGGCTACGTCCGATCAATCTGAGGGAAGGCTTTTAGATGGGATAGCTTGGTAATGTCCAATCGATCGAAGGGAAGGCTCTCAGATGTGATAATATGACTATATTCGATCGGTCTAAGGGAAGGCTCTCAGATGTGATGACGTGTTACGCGTTATCGTGTAAGGCAAGAAATTATCACATAGTGCAATATAACGATCACATCGCTTTGATATTTTTGCCATCATCATTAACCATCATAAATGTGCATCGTAAATGCACACTAACTACAATTTCACCATACGAAGTCCTATATAAATAGTTTTACACACTTTTGTTTAGCTTTTACATACTTTTCTTGCCAAAACATTTTTTTGAAGCACGATTTACACTCCTTGTCTTTTATTCTCTGGTTATCTTTATCTTTCTTCGGTGGTCTAAATCATTACAATAAGTTTTTCTTCCTTTATTTAGAATGAGTTCTTTTAGTACTAGTGCCTTCTGTAGCCCCTCTTCTTCTTCTTCTGAGTTGCCAAAGGCTATAGCTAGGATAGTTTCCTTGCCATTACTAGGGGTACTTACTTTCGACGATGTTTCGATTGCTAGGGATATTGATATTTCCTTTTCAAATGACTTTACTTCTTTGCCCTCTGTTAGCAAGTTTTCTAAAATAAACGCTGATGATTTTCCTGAAATTAGGGAGAAGTACAGGATACTCGATGACATTATCACCTTAGCTCATCCTTTTAACATAGGGCCCCTGAGCGGTCCCTTTAATAATGAATTTTTTATTGTATTTGAGTGCTTTTTCGAGTTTAGGTTCTGTCTTCCTTTCTGCCCTTTTTATGTAGATGTGATGAATACGTATGATTTTTCACCATTATAACTTTCCTTTAATGGGTGCAGGATAGTAGTGTGTTTTTTTTATGTATTTGTGCACAATATGACATTGTCCCTAGTGTCAAACTTTTTAGTTATTTCTACTATCTCTTTAGCCATGAGTCTACTGAATTTGTAAATTTTACTACTAAGATCGACTAATCATTGATAAGGGCTAGTAAATCAAATAAGGGTTTGATCATCATTTCTTTTTAGTCAAAAAGAAGGGTGGTTGGCCTAATGTCCTATTTGCCTAATCCGAGGAGTGTTTGTTGTTGAAACATATGTCTTCATCCTTACCTCAACTAAAAAATAACTTTTAAAAGATCCTCACAGCGGCCAAAAAATTGTCCTTCTCTCCAGACTTGCTCTTTTCAGCTGTAGATGGTTTTGATGAGCCCACTGAGGGTGGGAGCCTCTTAACACTTCTTGCTTGGCTTAGTCATTTTTAATATTCTTACTAGCTTTATCATTATTTTTGCATTTTTGTATATATGGTGTTAATCGGGTATTTTAGAATTTTCCAAGAGAGATATTTTCCCGACAAAAGGCTATTTTGGAGGCTCAGAAAAAGGCTTTCCAATAAAATAGCAAAACCTCCGGTCAAGGTCTTTCAGGCAAGGTATTCATCCTTTGCCCATGTAACAACCTGTGGTGGGGCACGGAAGGGGAAGAGGCCTTATGGCTTTAGGCGGTTTGAGGAAAAAAAAGTTTATTCTTATGGATATCTCCAAAGATTAAGGGTCGATCAGGGAGAAAACTCAATAAGAGCATTCTGTCACTATGTAATAGCTATCTGAACCCTGCCCTATCGTACTACAGTCATCGATTTACACCCTCCTTCTCTGAACATCGCTCCTCAGCCACTTAGCCTTCATCCTCCAATCCCTATACTGGTGTTGTAGCCTTTGAACACGCTAGAGCAGGTTTCAGGACCCTTTTCGCCAATGCTCAATCTATCAAAAATGTTTATGGAGAGGCTGGGTAGTGTTACATTAACTTGGAACTTAAACATAGTGCAATATTTTCTCCACAGCTTGGAACTCCCGATCGACGTCAATCGGACTAAGAAGCCAGGAGCTATTTTCTTTGGGTACTTACCTAATATGCCCATTTATATGTCTCTATTTTTAATTTTAGGTGCTTTATTCTAATTACTTGTGCAATTTTTATAGGGAATGCAACTCTTGCAAGTCCTAGGGTCTTACGCCATGAATTTTGAGCAATAATTGGCAGTTTAAAAGGGAAAAGTGGATAAAGCTGAGTGTCTGATGAATGAGGCTAGGGCCAATCACGATTGGGCTGTAGTCGACTTTTAAGAGATAAAAAGGCAAAAGGATAGCCAGGACAAATACATACTTGGCTTGAATGTTAAGCTCAACAATGCTCGATCAGAGGCTACTGCCAAAGATCGTGAGAATTTGAGCCTAAAGAAGCAGGCCATTATTCTCCTATCTAAAGGGGAGGACCTCAAAGTCCAGCATGTAGAGGCACTGAAGGCCCAGGAAGAGTTACATGTGCAGGCTTTAAAGGCTCAAGAGGAGGCATATTCTAAGGCATTGAGGACTCAAGAATAGGAAATAATTGAGGAAGTGGGGAGTTCCTTAGCAGATTTTCAGCTTAGCATGAAGGCCGAGCTCGAGAGCTGCTTTCCCAATCAGGACTTTTTTTGGGTTGATAACATCGATGGCACTACTACTGTAGAAGAAGTTTCATCTCCTACCATTTTAAATGCCTCTATGCTAATTGGGGAGCAAGATGTCCCTACTACCATCGAACAACAAGGTGTGATAGAGCAAAGTGTTCCTACTCTTACCGATGAGTAGGTTGTTCGGACTATTCCACCTTCGACTCAAGATTAATACTGTTGCTTCCCTCTTCTTCTTTCTCTTTCTTTTTTCTTTTTTGTATACTTTGTAAAAATTTAAATTGTGAAATGGAATTCCTTACATTTTTGCTATCGTGCATATTCACTTGTTATCTGGGTTCATTTTTTTCCTTTTAGGCTTGCATTTCTTTGTACTATGAATATGCATGTTCTGAAAATTCAAACGTATTGTGGATTGTGCGTGCAGATTGGGTTCTTATGCATTATTAACTTAATAGATTCATGTTGATCGATCTTATAAGTATATTTGCCTTAGCAATTTTTTCATTTGAATGTGAAAGTGTCGATTGGTCTTAGAGATTTGCCTTAAAAAAATTTTATATCTTAATATGAATGTGTCAATTCGGCTCATAAGTGTTTTTGCCTTATAAAATTTTTTGCATTTTAAGAAGAGCGTGTTGATTAGGCTTATATACATTTTTGCCTTAGAAATTTTTTGCATCTTAATAAGAGCATGCCGATCAGGCTTATAGGTATTTTTGCCTTAGAAATTTTTTACATTTTATTAAGAACGTGCTGATTGGGCTTATAGGCATTTTTGCCTTAGAAATTTTAGATATTTTTATTGATTGCTATATGACCATCTATTTAACCTCCACAATTAAGATACAAGCCTATCAAATAAAAGGTTTCCATTACAGAAAATACTTCTTGAGATTCTCTACATTCCACAACCTTGGTACTTCCATGCCATTCATTGTCTTCAGCTTGTAGGTGCTTGGGTTTAGGATCTTAGATACATCGTAAGGTCCCTTTTAGTTTGGCATAAGTTTGCCAACTCTAGCATTTCCTATGCTAATTTCGGCCTTCCTAAGGACCAAATCCCTTACGTCAAATTTCATGGCTTTCACTCTGGTATTGTAGTATTAGGAAACACATTGTTTATATATTGCGGCTTTTATTTATGCCAGCTTCCTTTTCTTGTTTATTAGGTCGAGGTTCTGGAGTTTTTCCTCCTTATTGTCATGCTCATCAAAGAGCTTCGTTCAGTATGAGGCTAATCCAATTTTGATCGGGAGTATAGATTCTGAGCTAAAGGTGAAGAAAAATAGCATCTCACCTATAGCCAATCAGGGTGATGTCCTATATGTCTATAGCACGTTGTTCAACTCTTCTACTATCCATTCTTCACTTCTCCTAAGCACTTTTGAGACCTTCAAGCAATATTCTATTTGATACTTCGAACATGCCATTAGTTTACAAGTGTGTTACCCATGTGAATTAGAGCTGAATTTTGAGTCCTTAGCAAAATTCCCTCAACAACGTGTAGTCGAACTATTTCTCATTGTTTTCTATCAAGACACTGGGGAGGTCAAATTTGCAGGTAATATTTTTCATGCAAAGTCCCATATTTTAGCTGTGGTGATCATCATTGTTGGTTCTGCTTCAATCCATTTGGTAAAGTGTTCCACTACTACTATCACGAACTTTTTTTGCTTTTTTCCTAGGGTAAAAGGGCCAAGAATGTTGTTGCTCCACTGGTTAAAAGGGTAAGATATTTTGATCGGTTGTTGCTTTGCTCCTAGCTTTCTAATTATTTGGTAATGGATTTGGCATTGGGGGCATTTTTACACAACCTCTTTTGCATCTCTTAGCACTGTAGGCCAGTAATATTTTGATTGGAATATTTCCTGGACATGGCCCAACCTACTTTATGTGTGCCATAGATGCCATCATGTATTTCCCTAAGAACATAGTTTCCTTCTTCTAGGGTTATGCATTTTATCCATGGATGAGTTGCCGAATTTTTATACAAGTTCTCATCTATTATAGAATAGCTGAGGGATTTTCTTGCTATTTTCCTCGCTCTATTTTTGGCCTTAAGTAGTTTACCTGAGCGTATGTAGTTAATGAGCGGAGCCATCTATGTGTGGTCGTAGCTTACCTGCATTACACCCAAGTCTTAGAATGCTGGGGGCACTAGTTTCCTCAACTTTTACCTTTATGGTGGGAAAGTTGTCAAACACCACTAACTTGGCTATAAAATCGGCTCGGGCATTTTTAGCATGTGGTATTCTCTCGATTCTCCATGAGGTACCATTTTTATCCAGCCTTGCAATATGCCCTTGGCCTTTTCTAGGTGTTTTTTCATGTTTTCCTTCTTGGCTTCAAATTCCCTATGGACTTGGCTTATAACTAGTTAGGATTCACTTTTAATGACCAGAGCTTCCGATTGGAAATACTTGACCCAATTTAGTCCAGCGACTAATGCCTCGTACTGTGCTGCATTATTTGATGCTTTGAAATTTATCCTGATCGTATACTTGATGGCCAGGTTTAATGGGACATTAATTCATACTCTTGCTTTTACTCTGTGCTCATTCTAGGTGCCATCAATATACATTTCCCATATTATTGGTTCTGGTCAGGCATCCTCTTGGGTTTTTTTCCTGCTGAATTCTGCAACAAAGTCGATAAGGACCTGCACTTTTAAAGCAGAATATGACTTATGGCATATGTCATAAGGCATTAGCTTTATGGATATTTCGGCATTTTCCTATTAATGTTAGGTTTCTATAAAATTCTTTTAATACGAGTGTCCATTCGGACTATTACCCTGTGGGATTGGAAATAGTGTTTCAGCTTTTTGACGCTCATCATCAGTGCCATCAACAGTTGCTCAACTTTCCTTTTCTTTAGTTCGAGGCCTCTTAACACTTGCCATTGTGTTGCCAATGGTTGTGAGGTATATGTACAGTGTCTCTCTCTCAACTAGCCTACTGAGTAATGATAGTTATGTAAGGAATATCTTGAGTTCTTCAAATGCATTATGGTACTATTCATCCCAAATAAAGTTTCCTTTTTTCCTTAATTTCTTGAAAAAAGGGAGACATCTCCATGCAGAGCAGGATATGAAACTTTCTAGAGCTGCTACTTTCATGTTCAACTTTTGTACGTCGTTTTATGCTCCGCGGTGGTTTCATGTCCAATATGGCTTAGATCTTCTCTAGGTTAGCTTTAGTTACTCTCTGTGACACCATGAAATTGAGGAATTTCCTCTACTAGATGCCAAATGTGCATTTTTTTGGGGTTCAACTTCATCTGGTATTTATTCAGAGTGGCAAAAACCTTGGCCAAATCATGGGAGTGGTCATCGATGCATCAATTTTTGATGATCATGTCATCGCTGTACACGTCAATCAATATCTTCCTAGAATACTTTGTTCACCAGCCTTTGGTATGTCATGCCCATGTTATTAAGGCTAAATGGCATGACATTGTAGAAGAAGGTACCCTGATACATGATAAAATTAGTTTTCTCCTGATTAGGATCAAACATTAGTATTTGATGATATCCCAAACTAGCATATAAGAAAGAGTATAATTCATATTTGGCCGTGGAGTCCACGAGCTAATTGATGCTAGGGAGCAAATAACTGTCTTTAGGGTATGCTTTATTTTAATCAGTGAAGTCCACGCACATATGTATTTTTTCATTATTCTTCCTTACCAGTATGATGTTGGCCAACCATTCTAGGAAAAAGAATTCACTGACAAATTCTACTGACAACAGTTTTTGAGTTTCTTCTTCTATGACCTTTATTCGATCGGCCGGGTAACGTCACAGCTTTTGCTTAACCGGCTTTGCCTATGGGTCGATGTTCAACTTATAGAAAATGACCTCTAGGTTTATGCCTGGAATGTCTTCTAAGGCCCAAGAGAATGTATATTTGTTCAAGGTAAGGACTTCTAGAACTTTATTCTCATTTTGCTTGGGCATTTGGCTCCCGATCAGCAACCTTTTACCTGGCACTATTTTTGCTGTCATTACTTCACCTTAGAGGGTCGGTGCCAGTCATTTTTATTTTAGCTCTTCGACTGACTTAAGGGCTTGTGTCTCTTTCACCTCCTTTACGATAGTGACATAAGCTTCTCGTGTCACACATTAATTTCCTTTAATTATCACAACACATTTTTTATGGGAATTTTCATCACTAGGTAGCAGATGCTTGTGATTAGACATGTTTCAAATAGGATGGGCCTCCCAAAGATTGCATTATAAGCAAAAGGTATATCTATTACCATGAAATTGCATTTAAAGATGTGAGAAACTTCTTTTTTGCCCAATTCCATGTGTAACTCCACTGTACAGGCCATAAACACGGATACATTTTCAATCCTGACCAACAGTGTGCAGATCGATTTAAGGTTTTTGAAAGGGAGATTCATCCTCTTATAGGCATCAAGAGTTAAGATGTTTACAGTGCTTCCATTATCTACCAATATTCTTTTTACTAGGAAATTGGCTACATATCCTTACACTACCAAGGCGTCATCATGTGGGATTTTCATATCCTTGGCATCGTCAACTGAGATAGTGACCGATGCCATTTCCTCAAACATGGCTGATAGATAGAGCCCTCCCCCCCCGCAGCCTTCTTTTTCTTTGACATTCCGTCCCCGAAGGGAGATCCTCTGACCATCATGTTGATAACACCTGCTCTGCATTTGTCGAGCTTTGCATTGGTCGGCTTCTGCCTTTCATCCTTAGTACTGAAGGAGTTACCGTGCTAAAGGGTGACTCTGATTTTTTCTTCTTGATGAATCAACGACCCTTTCTTTATCAATCTTTCTATTTCCTCTTTTAGGCATTTACACTCATTAGTGGTGTGGTCTGTCTTTATAGAACTCATAGTATTTGTTTTTATCTCACCTTTTAAAGGTTCTTTAATCCATCTTCTTTGGCCGATTTACTTTGCCATGGTTTGTTTTAATCCACATTAGTATTTTTGTAAGGTTGGCATTAAGGGGTGTAAAAATGCCATACTGCTTAGTCGGTCATCTCTGATCATCATCTCTTCTTTTAGGAGAGCTCCTCTTAGGGGATCGATATCTCCTTAGGCTCTTCCCACTTAGGCTTCATTCAAATCTATTCTTGGATGGTGAACTCGCTCTCTTTCCTCTTTGTAGGTTAAGGTTGTAGTATCCATTGACTCGACTGGTGTCATCAAAGGCTATGAATTATTTCACCCGATCTATCAGCTAGGCGAAGTTCGTCGGTTTATCATCAAGGAGTTATATAGCCACACGTTGCCCACATTGTTGATCATAGTAATTACTGCCACCGCATTATTGAGGTTTTCAATATCGGATGCCACCTCTTGGAACCTCTCTGTAAAGTCCCTGAGGCTTTCGTTCCGACTTTAGATAACTCTCTACAAGTCAATCATAGTTTTTTTAGCTCTCATTTGTATTACGAATCTAGTTTTGAATAGCTTCGATAGCTTTTTGAATGAAGTTATGGATCCTAGGGTGAGGTCATAAAACCAATAAAAAGCATCGTCTATTATTGTAGAGGGGAACACCTTGCAGACCAGGGCATCATTGAAGGTTTGCATACATATCAAGGTTCTGTACTCCGAGAGGTGTTTGCGGCGTTATATTAGGCTTTGTATTTTTTCATCTTTATCTCATGAAAATGACGGGGGAAAAGGACATCCTGTATTTCTTGCACGAACGGTGAATCTATGTTTCCATCATAATTAGGTTTATTAAGATGCCTCAGTTTGAACCTCTTTACTACCTTAACAAACAAATCATTGAAGTCTTCTTCATTTTCCATCGGGTTTTTCTCTTTAGGGTCTTTCCCTTCACTTTTCATGTCATTCCTTTTCAATCTCTTTGATCTTCTTATTTTGGACTCACCACTAGTGGAAGCCAAAGTAGAGTTAAACCATGATCGGCATTCTTTTCCTTTATCTTGTTTTGAGGCTACTTCTTTTGCCTTAGCTCTTTAATCAACTTTGAATATATGTCATCTTTAAAGCTTTGTAGTAATTGCTATAAGGCTTCGAAGGTGACCGAAGTTTTGGCTCTTGATGTTTCCTTATTCACCAGGTCTTGGGCAAAAATGAGCATTAGGTTTCGTCTAGGTGTTTCACTGTAATGGGATGAATTGTCGTCGTTTGCCAGACCGAACTCTCAATTAAAGCACCAAAATGAAAGAGTTGGTGATGGCAGAGCTGAGGGATCTCGTTAGAGGTACCTGCAAAGACAAAAAAAAAAAAACTTGCCCTAAGGAGGCCTGGGATTGAGGCTCCGATGCCTAAGTTAGAAAAAAGGTTTTGAGATAAGAAAATAGGTAGCTATAGAAACTTGCCACAATAAGGCCTAAGACTGAGGCTCCGATACCTAAGTCAGAAAAAGGTTTTGAGACAAAAAAAAAATAGGTAGCTGTGGCATGCAGTTTTTTTTGCTGTGCGTGTACCTATGAGAGTGCATGCCCTTATATAATTTTGGCTAATTGTTTAACCTAGGTAGCGAGTTAAGGTTAATTGACCTGAGTTAATGTAACCTTAACTCACTGATATTTCCAACTACTTGGACTTATGTTTGGATTATTGGGCCCAAGGTTATAATGATAATCTGAACGTTACCAGTAATCATGTTATATTATGATCTGAAATGACACATTTCCTTTTTTGACACTAAAAAATTAGTTCTATTGTCATTAGTATCACCTTTTCTTTCAAAAAAATCTCGAGACTATTTTGGAATGAATTAATAAATAGTTTGTAATTTGTAATGTTAGTATGAAGACATCAAAATATTTAGTTTAATACATCATTCTCGTCAAATAAAATCAATAATTTAAAAATCTGTCATGAAAATTAATTTTCACTCAAGGACCTTATTTGACCTAAATCTGAAGTGAATTGACTTGCAAAATTACCCAACCTGAATCTGCGGGCCCAATCCAACTCATTTGATAGGTTTAAAAATAATAACCAATAATTAATTGTAAATATTAATATATTTTATTGATATTTTTATCACTACATTAAATTAAATTTTACATAATATAAAAGTATTTTTTTATAAATTTTTAAATAAATAAATTAATGGTTATCGTGGCTACATATCTAGTGTTATTAATTAACTTTAATATGTACAATCTTTTAAAATGTGATTAATTAAGCAGCTGACTTCCTAGTATTGGGCGTTCAATAATCAATATTCCTTCTTTTGGCATAGGACAATGCCTAGTGGACTTGATACAATTTTATTTGGCAATGCTGTAGGTATCTCCTTCTTCAAAGTAGTTGCAGTTTATTTTATTTGCTTTGTTTTTCTTCCAAAAATAAATGATAATATGATCAATTGTAAATTTTAAAAAATATTTTTTATTGATATATTTTTAATTATCATAAATTAAATTTTATTATAATACAAATAGTTTTTTTATATAACGATTTTTTTATAAACAATTTAATATTTTATTATTTATTTTTTATAAGTATTTTATTGTCTCCTATAAAGTGCCACTTGATATTAATTTTTAATACATGTATTACATTTAGGTCAAGTAAATACACAATTTTACTTGCATATATAATAAATTTAGAATTTGAATAATACTTTGATTTTTTACTACAACTCTTATCAAATACTAATTAATTTTTGATACATACATTATTTTTCATTTAACAAAATTCAATGTTTGAGTTTGTTTTTATTCAAACTATAAGTGGTTTCTTTAAGTTTTAATTATTTTCTTATATATTTGACAAAAAATGTCATTATAAAACGATTATCTAATAATAGTGATATAATTAATAGTAATTAAGCTAATTGTGGGAAGATTCAAATACTTATCATCCTTCTAATAAAATATGTATTGGTTTAATTATTTATTTAATGAAAAATTCTACAAATTTTCTATACTTATATTAAAATGAAAGATAAAGTTAATATTATGAATTTATTATTAAAATTATACTAAAATGATGATAGCAAAAAAGGACTGAAATAATTTTTAAAACAATAATACCTCTCATTAAAGAAATTAAATAAACTTGCTAATGGCAAAATAACAGACAAGTTACTATAATTTGATAAAAAATAAATTCATAAAATAACATTTGTATAGAGAATTTTTAATTTAAATTTTATTAAATAAATTTAATAATCTAAATAGGCAAATAATATACTTAGTATTAGTAAAATATCTTACTAAATATATTATTTAGTAATATATTTTTCTATTTAAAAAAATTAAATGTGAATTGCAATAAACATTAATTATCTAAATAAAAATAAAAAAATTTCAATTATAATTAAATATAAAAATATTTTAGTAAAAAAATTCATCCTCAAATCGTACTTTCATAGATAATATATATTAGTGCCTAATACTAGCTAAAGGGTATGAGGCGTCTTGAGTTCTTTCATTCAAATTCTTCACGAGATGGTTTATTATTTAATGCATAGTTGCTACTGTATTAGTTAGACTAGGACAAAAACCGAAAAAACTAGATTAGGGAATTTCCTCTTATTAGTACCTTTAATTAATTCCAATAATCCTTAGTTAATGATTTTTATTAGTCCCTTCTAATTTGTAAGTAATTTAACAAATAATAAATATATTCACATCAAGCCATTATTAATTGATTAATTACATTCGATTTATAAATTCTAGGAAATATTAAATAATTGAAATATAAATCCACCTATCAATCGGGATAGTTCAAATAAATTTGGAACTTTAATTCCCTTATATAATTATTTATAAAACTCATTTTATGTGAATTGATTTTTATTATGAAATAATGGGAATTGATCCCCTAATTTTATTTAAGAATATCCATCTCAATTATTAATAAATACATTTCATGTGATTATTTTCCTTACTAAATGCAGAAAATAATTTTAAGTAGCCTATTATAATATACATTAAATTTTACTGGGAAATCAGAACACTCTCAAGACAATAGAACACAGAACGAGAGATGGAACTATAACAAAAAAAAAAAAAAAAAAGCAGACGGAAAAGGGAAGAATTTTGTTGATGAATACTTTTAGTTTCTAGAACATGTCGACAAATTAAAAGAACATTGAAAAAAAATTGAAAGAGATGTAAAGATTAAAATAATCACAAACGAACACATCAAATCCATCAAAAAATCTATCTTTATTATCAAATAACCAAATTAAATCGAAAGGGTTTATTAGATCTAAAAAAACTCACTTTTTTAAAGTTAAATTCCAAATGAGGCCTCATCACTCAAGGTTTAAGCCCTCATAATATAAGGGATTTCTTTCACCTTTTATGGTGAATCATAAGCCATTTATGAATCAAAAGAAACAAAAATGAAACCTTAAAAGAGAGAGAGAGAGAGAGAGAGAAAAGATTTAAAGAATTGACAATATCTCTAAGAAAAATCAAAAACTAGATTTTGTGTTTAAAAATGGGATTTTCTTTGAGTAAGAGAGGCTAACCCCCTCTTTATGGAGAAGATGGGTTTAAGTACTTCATCCACAAGTGGTGATTGATTATATGTTTATGCAATAATGTACAAATTAATAAAAGTCAAAGGCTAAAATTGATAAAATTTATAGCATTACTTCACGGCATCTTGCTTTTTATTTTTTTTCATTAAATTGAATGTAAAATACCTTTTTTGAAAGAAAATGAAAAACGATTGTTTAAGATTAAAAAACAATGGCTCTTAAACTTTCAAACTATCCCCAATACAAAATTTCCAACACCCTAAATGGCATTCTCAATAAGTTTTCTTTAAAAGGAAAAAAAAAAAAACAAATCTTCACCTTGAATAAAAATATGAGAGAGCAAAATATAGTTGAATCATCTAAAGAATTAGAATCCAACTAAGATTAAGCTTTGACTATAGATAGGCATTGCCCACTCAATCTACTACTCCGTTGGCTTTCCTATTAATGTAAATAAAGTTTAAGTGAGTTTCTAGCCAATAAAGGTATTATGGCATCCACACACCACAAGTTGTGTGTTCTACAATTTAAAATCTCAGTACAACTCTTTGAATCTGATTTAAAATAGCTTGTTTGATCCCCATGTTTATAGCTAGCTAGACTACTTCGAGTAAGCATAGGTTTTTCTTACCAAAGCATAGGCTAGCTGGATTACTTCATGTAAAGCATAAACTTCTAATACTAAAGCATCATCTAAATTTATTTTACCTACAACTCCTTTAATAATTCCTGCTTTATTGTCCCTAGCTAAAAAAGAGATATCTTGCCTAATGGCGTCCATACACCAAAAGCTTTGAGTTTACAATTCAAAAAAAAAAAATATCAATACAATTCTTCGAATATGATTTAAAGTAGCTTGTTAGATCCTTATGTTTATGGAAAGTGGCTACTTCACATAAAGCATAGGTTTCTCTCGCTAGAGCATCATCAGCATTCATCCTACCTGCAGCCTCTTTAATAATTCTTTCTTTATTGTCCCTAATGCCCCGGCTTTATTAGATTCCCATTGGCTATTAGTTAAAGGCAAAATCTAACTTAAACTTTATAGTCAAGTAAACGGAGGTTCATCTATTTTAGATTGATTTTATGTACAAACTATCTTCAAGCTCCATTCTAAACCTATGAAGGAATGAAGACATTTTAATAGCTTTTTCATTAGCAACCGTTGCTATCTGAACATGATCACAAACAACAAATTTGATAGGCATTTGTTCCTTATTTTCCAGGCATTCCAACAAATAGATACAATGTGAGATAGTGCGTTACAATTCAGATTTTTACTAGCATAATTCCACCACTGCATAAAGGATGGAAAACCTATATGGTTTGATTTGTATGCCAGTTTACTTGCAATTCAAACCCTCTTAGCATGATCAAAAAGGAAAATAATATGTTCTATTGTCTCAATAAGTAATCCTCACATGTAATGCTTCTAGT
>CANXYI011432530.1:0-13297 GCA_948208565.1 Hura crepitans | reverse complement strand
TAGAATTTTTAGAGGTCGAAAAGTATTTTATTTGAATATCGGGTAATATTAAAATGGCGTAATTATTTAATTTTTCACATTTTTTGAGCTTCAATTTTTAGAGGGTTGTAGGGCCATAATTATGTGAGTTTTTGAATGGTTAATTGAAGTTAAATGGAACTTAAAATAGGGGGAAAATGGAAGAAAATAGGAGAAAATTTGATTAAAAAATTTATTTTAGGAAGTTATAAATATGGTCAACATGCCTAAAATTTGATCAAACTCTCCTCTTCTCCTACTCACAAGAAGCTGACGGCTTCTCCTTCCTCTCCCTTCCATTTTTCTTCTTCAAGCCACCATTCCAAGCTCTATTTGCTTTGATTGAATTAATCCTACATATATCCATATCCTCTAGAGCTCGATAGAAGTGAGATATTTGAAGGATATCCGGAGATTTGGCTCAATTTTTAGTAGGGTGAACAATGACACTTTTTCATTCGAGTAAGAATTTTTTATTGCCAATAGTTTTCTCTTAGTCTAGAGATGCCCAAGAGTCATTTATTTTGGTCATTTGTGATTTTTGGTATTCGTATGAATTTATATGAATTTTTCTAAATCAAATCTGTAATAGGTAGTTATCGAATTGGAGAGGGCTTGCGATAGGGAAAAATTAAGGATTAGATAAGCTTTATGGTGTAGTTTTTGACATGCTAGGTATGTGTAATCAATCTAATTTGTGTAATTAATACATGCATTAACTGATACATAACGTATATAAGCATGTAAGTGTAGGTAATTGAGGAAATGCATATGTATATTATAAATTGACATACACGTTATGACTTTATGGTAAGGTGTAATATATATGTATGTAAATGATGGAAGAAAATGTGCAAGGGTGTGTTTTGAGCATGATAGCTAAATGGCCATAAGGTGTGTGTGTGTGTATGTGTGTGTTACGTTGTGTTATGTATGGAAATAAGCATGTATTGCTATGGGTTGATGTTTAGCGATTCTTGGTCATATGGTATAATATTAGGAAGGAATCACAACATGTAATGTGTTTGTATGGGCTATGGCCAAATGGTTAGTAATGTATACATATGGGTATATGTCAATTAATCTATGTGATTAAGAATAATTGATGGCTTATGAATGTAATTATACCAAAAGAAGCATGAGAGGGATCATAAAGAATCATGTATGTATGTATTTGAGAATGGGCATGTGAATGTATTATATATGTATGTTTGTATGTAATTATGCATCATTATGGTTAAATGCTAAACTTTGTGCATCCATGACAAAATAAGGTGACGTATATGTGAAACTTAACATAATATGAGTTAGAAGCATAAATTGATGCTTGGTATGCCTTGATCAAATAGGATGAGTAATTGTGAGTATGAATGCTCCTAGATGGAAGTAAATATGGCATGGCATGAAATCATCGAACAAATGCATGTGTGTGGGTGCATGTGAAGTGGCCAAATGGCTTATTAACTTCTAATGCATTAATAGGCTTTAGAGTCAACATGAAAATTTTGATATGTGAACATAATCATAAAATGAGTTATTGGATGTTGAAAATGAGTATGTAACATAAAATGAGGATGTATGCCACATATGAGTAATTAATGCTTGGTAACTTATGTTAAATCACTAAAATATGAGAAATAACACAATAATTTTAATTTAACCAAATTTTGATGATGCCAAGGTTAAAATGAGTTATTTAAACTTTAAAATGATGCAGAAATTAATAGTACATCCATATGAGTAACAACCTATAAATGGATACCTTGACTAGTCAACTAAGGATAAATAGCAGCTATTAGGGCACTTTAGTGCTTGATATTGGTTAAGGGTCCACTTTTAGTCTGACCCAAAAACCCATATTTTACAATTTTCGATTTTTACATAGGTGTAGCTGCCATTTATGTCCCACGGGGCCACTACACATTTCTACATGTGTACAGAGGCCATTCAGGTCTAGTAGGTATCACTATATATCTACATTGGTGTAGCATCCGTTCAGGTCCATAATAGAGACCACTACACATGATAATCCTAATATCCATAGGATTTATGTTCTTAATAAATATGGGTATTATAAAAACAAACTTATGAATATGAAAAGAGAATAAATGGTCTTTTACACACACTACACAAATTACACTATGTGAATTATGAATTGCATTGATAGTACATTATTTATATTATGTAAAACTATGAATAACATGAACCAATGATATGTAGTATATCATACATTAATGTGTCCATGTATTTATGTTAGATGATGTATGTACATGAGATGTATGATATATGTTTATTATAAGTATGATTAGTTCATACATGTATAATTGGAAATAGATATGTATTTATAGAATATTGCAAAAGTTATTTTGATTACACTAGTAAGCAATTCACTTAGCGCATCATTTTAATTTGCGATGCCTAGGTAAGGAGGACAATTGAGCTCAAGCCTCAAGACATCCAAAAAAGCAAGAGAGGACCATTATTTTGGTATATTTTACTATTTGTAATTAAATTAAGAAATGTATAGACAATAAAAAATATACTATTATGATAAATGTAATTAGTCTTAGCCTTAAACCATAACATGTTGTAATTGTAATTTGTATATGGTTTCGTAATAGTATTTTAAACATTTTAAATGTTTTATGCTTGATTGTTATCTCTTCTTGAGGTTAAAAGTGTGTTGATTAAGGATTTAGAGTGATCAGAAGGATCACGGAGTTGAGCAAATGACGGTGAAATATTTTAGAAGTATTTTCTTTATTGCTTGTTACTATTCAAAATTTAGGATAGTGCCTGGTACAACTGTTATGCTGTCAAAAATTTGGCATGAGGATTTCTAATTTTTGAATATGTAACTCGATTTTGAAAATTTTTTAAAGCTCATATTTTTATATGTAAGTCAAGTATGATAAGATGTCTTAAAATGACATTGTATAAGTAGGGATTGAATAACATGTTATGTGCACACTCCTTAGTCTTGTTTGGTGATTAGTTGATGATTGAATGGGGTAAAGGGTGTTACAAAGTACATGAGTGCTGGAGGATTAGAAATGCATATTGATATTAGCTACACTACAATAGGCTAATAATTTTTACTCTTGTAAGTGACATAAAAAGAGTAAGTGTACTCCTCATAGAGAGAGGTAGTTCACTACTACAATAATTATTTATAAACCTTTTCCTCTTATAGGAATATTGTTGTGATAGCCCTACTTATGGTACGAAATACAACTTGAAAGAATGGAAAAGGTGGAGGCTATGGATTTCTTAGGAGGAAATGATGGATGAACCAACTTAGACTATGAGGTTTACTTGAGTAATTAAAGGAAATGTTAAAGGTTGAGTTTATCCTAGAATATTGTATTGCTATAAGCTATTAAATTATGGTTTTTGCATAATGGTAAGATGTATAAGAATGTCCCACTAGTTAAGAAAGAGTAATAAATCTAGTATATATGGATAATAGCGATTGAACTGCATGTATAGTTAGCTTTATGGTAGGTTTATAAGCTAAACTATGGTAGCTTATTTGTCTTTTATAGGTGCTTAAATGATGATGAAAAGACTTATCAACTTGTAAAAGCATTAAATTAGTTGAATTAGACAACTTTTAGCCTCGGGCTGTATAAGAAATCTTTTATAGGAAAAGATTAAAGTAAAAAGAGAATGATAAACTTAATGTTATAGTATCCAATAGTTTGAGAATATCTAAATTTGAACCAAGTGGAACAATTGAATCTCATACTAGATAAGGTATATATCCAAGAGAGAATATATATAAAAAGAAGAATTATGTTCTTAGTAAGAAAGTTCTAATAGTTATGAATAGTTATGAGATGTTTGTATAATAGATATGATGTATTGATGATTAATACGATAAAGGACATAAGAGAATAAGGAAGAATGAATAGAGAATTCTTATGAGAACAAAGAAGAATAAGGAAATGTATAAGATGATTAAGTAGAATATGAAGTGGGATATGAGTGGAGTAAGTTTAAAGAAAGAGTTATAAATGTTAAAAGAGTTTAAACATCTAAGATGTCTATCAGTGTCACTAAGGATGAGGGTTATTTTACTTCTTGAAGATACATTTGACATTAGGCCTAGGCTATGCATTACTTGTCACATTTGCATACTGGTAGCTTGCATAATTACATCATTGCATCTATATTGCATTTATCATGGCATATGCATAACCATATCTAGAGCATGACATACATTTAGCCCCGATATTAAGAGACTTGACAGAATTACACTAATAGTGGTGAATAATGAGATTGTATTTGAGGGGATCAGATGAGGGACAATATAAGTTAAAATGAGTTTAGTTAAGGAAAAAAGGGTAATACCTTTAGATACAGATAGGACTGGTTTTATAGTGAAATGAGAAAAATACAACAATTGTGATATTGCTTGAAGAATAAATGATAAGCCATAAGAAAAAAGAATTAAGGAAACATGGTTTGAGAAGGATAAGCATTATAAACCTGCCTATTAAAAACAAATCATAAGTTATATAATGGTAAAGTATCAAGAAATTTGAAATGTGTAAGTGCTGAGGACCCTTAATCAAGGTTTTAAGAGGGGAAGATTAAGGAATGTGAAGTTAAGGTAAATAGGTGTAAATGTTCTTTTCACATATGGCATGATGGATATATAAAAGATTGAAAAGAGGTCTTATTGGGAGTACATAGTATTTTTATACAATATACTATGGATGTGTATGAAATGTTCCTTGAGCCAATACCATAAAATTAATGGTTAGTAATGAACTATATCATTAGATAAATAAATAAAAGCTAGGAATTAAATTTTTTTAAATTTTCCCGCTCAATTGTAACTTTAGGATAGAAGCAAAAGAAAGGGAGTTAAGAATTTAGTGATGAACTCATTGGTAAATAGAGATAAATATAATATCATTTGAGGTGCTATAATTAAGTGAATAATATAAAAACATAATAATAAATTTGCAGTTAATGATAGCTATTAAGGCAATTTAAGTTTGGTGTATTAGGAACTATAGTACAACAAAAGGTGTGGAACACCACTTAGTTATGTAAAAGATCAAATGATTATAGAATGAATGAAGAAATATGTGAAATCTTAAGAATCATATGATAATAAGAGTGAAAGAGGGTATTATATTACTAAATGATATGCTAAATTAAGAATGAGGTTAAGAAAAGTTGAGTTCTATTAATCTGTAGAAGCTCGCAAAAAATATGAGATTAAAAATAAATTAATAGGCACTACTATTAAAAGTTTAGTAAATGTATAACATACACTAAATAGTTATTTGGGAAGATTAAGAGTTGAATCCTTTCATGTGATATCAATGTAAGGTAGTTAAATGAAGATGGATTTGATTTTCCAACGGTGAATTCATAGAGATCTTGCTAAGAAAAGTTAAGTAACTAAACAATGAAATGATGTTGTAATCAAAGGTACCAATAATGTAACATAGGGCTGAGGAAGTTACCTATGAAATTGAGAAGTGGATAGAAATTTAATGATACCATTGATGACACCGAGGGAATTTCAAGGACTAAATATCTTAAGAGGGGAAGAATTATAATGCCTGTGAGCTTTGATTCCATAAATGGGGTAGCCTAGAGAGCGAGTAGTGCTTTTTGAGCAACTAGGTCCTAAGGAGGTAGCTGAAGGGGGAGTATAGGTCATGAAACTTTGACTACAAAAGTAACAATGAAAATAAAATATATGACACCCCTTACCTGATCTGATTGCTGACCAGTCACCATACCTTACTAAAGTGTGCTACATAACATGTTTTCAATCTCAAGTTATATTTCAATATACTCTATTAACATTTCATCATTCACTTTATGTGAACCTATATAATTTTTTTCTTTTATTCAAAACCATTTTAAAGCCAAGTTACATATCAAAAAATTTGGAATCCTCGTGCCAAAATTTTGGCAACATAATGGCTATACCAGGTACTATCTAAAATTTTTGAACTGTAACCTGTGACAAGAAAAACACTTCTATAATCTTTCTCATGCGTTCTCACTACTCTATGATCCTTCTAATCACTCTAATATCATCCGCACAATAACACAGTTTCAACCTCAGGAAAACATGTCAAACATGTATAAACAACTTAAAACATTTTATGTTTATAGTTACAAACCATTTATAGAATTATAAAATATTACATAATATGGCTTAGGGCCAAAATTATACATAACCAACATAGAAGTGCACCTTTTTCTAGTCTATACATTACATAATTTATATACCTCATCAAAATATACCAAAAAGCAAAGTCTCCTCTTGCTTGCCTAGATATCCTGAGGCATGGCTCTATTTTTTTTCTTACACACGAATTGCAAACAAAATGATACACTAAGCTAATTGCTTAGTGGTGTAATCAAAATCATTATTGCATGTATTCACTTATACATATATATTTCAAGAATAAATATATTAATACTAGACCATATTATAACATATAATACATAGTTCATGTTATATATGTATACAACATGTATTAAGATAAAATTAATATACTTAAATGTATCATAACATTCAAATATTTTATATTAGATATATATGCCTTCTATGATTCATAAATAAGACAATTAATACATATATCTTTCATAAGCATATTTAAAACCAATTATAAGCATAAATAATATTAATGTTTTATTGCATAAATAATATTAATGTTTTCATCATACACATTATTTAAAATTTTATCATTATATATAACTTATTAAATATACACTAATTAAGTGCATATAATATATTTATTTTTATGCTGCCCATATTTATGAAACACTAAAAACCTATGGATAATGGGATTCTCCCGTGCAACGGCCTCGTAGGACCTAAATGATTGTTGCACCGACATAAACTCGTGCAATGGGTCAATGGGACCTAAGTGGTGGCTACACTAGTGTAAAAATTAAAATTCATTAAGACAGGTTTTGGGCAAGATAATGAGTGGACCTGTAACCATTATCTAGCACCGTAATGCCTAACAGCTATTATCTATCCCTAGTTGACCAGTCAACCTATCCATTTCTTGGTTGTTACTCAAATGGGCTATTTTCATAGTTCATTTATTTCATTATAATAATTTAATATTAAAATAATTTATTTTAATACTATATTCATGACAATATAGCATAATCGAGAATAAAATTTTACTTCCCATAGTTATCATTCAGTACAAGCCATGTGCCTTAATTACATATACATACTTTGCATATTTATTTTATGCTTTCGTATACATTTTAAATGTCCAAAGTTCATTTCACACTTATACTAATTTATTTTCCCTTTTGTGCTTCTTTTTAAGCTTGTTCAAATTATTGAAATAAACAATCCATTTCGGGTACTATATAAGCACATTAATGTCCCAACACTGACTTTAATTCATAATTTATATAATTATATACACTAAAGTATTTATAACTTACTATTTCAGATTTATATAGGTACATGTTGAGTCATATAGTTACATACATACTAATATGATAATTTAACCATATAACACACTATCACATGTTCATAAATAGTTAGTAATATATTAAGCAACTACATTATAACTCACATATACACCTAATTCATAGCAATATGGTGCAATTCATAATTCATAATCACATATGTAATGTCCACTTACACATATACAACACAATTTCACTCATTAAAACTCACTAGGTCGTTTGTCCACTTTTGCAATCACACCCATACATATTTTCTCCTAACATTATTTATTCATTCTTCAATTTACACATCACATAAATTACAATACATCAATTATTTTACCATTTTGTTTAACAAATAAGCATTTATACTCATGTATACATAATTATATATATTATGTATAAATAAAAATATGCATCAATTACAATAAATAGATATATTACACATACCTAACAAGCTTGAAATACTATACGAGGACCATCTAAACATTTGCCTTGCCCTTATCACCTCCTTGCTCCATTTTAGTAATTGCCTATTATAGATTCAATTTTAGAAAAATCATATAGAATCATAGCATATCCAAAAAATTCAAAAGATCACATTTTTCAACTCTTGGGCACTAACTAAATAAATTAAAAATATAAATTTCTCAAAACTCTTACTTGATCAAAAAATGGGCACTATTCACCCAACCCAAAATCTTACATTTTCCTCTAATTTTTCTTCAAAAAATCACTCAATTAAGACTTTAGGTACCTTAAAAGCTTAGATTATATGGTTGGATGCTTGATTTTAGCTCGAGATTGGAAGATCAAAGGAAGAAAAATTGGGAAACTTTACGTCTTAGGGCTGTCAGATTTTTGAGAGCAAAAAGGGTAAGAATTGTTTTTGGTCATTTGACCAAAAAGTCAAATATTCAAGGGTATTTATAGCGTTTGAAAAATTAATTTTTAATACCTTAAAAAATTATTTCTCCCCCATTTTAAATTCTTTTTCTCTTATTCCACTTCTAAAAATTAGATTAATTATGTCTCTATATGCTCTAAAAATCAGGGCTCAAAAGTAAAATGAAATCAAATTAAAATGCCAATTTTACGTGTCCCAAAATTCAATTAAAATATTTTTTACCTCTAAAAATTTCAATTCCAACACCAGTAGACTTATTTGAATTTTTGAGTATCAAGTTGTATAGGTTTTAGAATTTTTTTACCAATATTGAAAATTATTTACGGTTCATATTTGCCTTTGTAACACCCTTTACCCATTCTCGAAAGAAACAGATAAGGTGTGCTACTTTTTGTAGGTCACCCATCCATAAATTACCCTAAGTCTCATTTGTTTAGCACTTATGCTCAATTACATATTCATATCCTATCTTAACTATCAAGTGGTTATTATTGTACAACCTTCTAATACTGCCTATTTTAGTTTGATAAAATATCAATTTACAACTATTATACATTTTATAGAAAATTAGGTAGCATAACGACTACACGGTTGAAAAAAGAAAAAATTTTTCCTACTTAGAAAGCACTTCTATAACATCACAAACTTAATCCTTACACCTGGACCCTTTTAGTCCTTCGACATAGTCATCACCATAGTCACACAACCATCATAGGGTCTCAGACCCATAGTTATCTAACAACTAAATAGTCATACATATATATATCAAAAGTTCTAGTTTACATAGAGCATATTGTTCATTATATAAACAACCATAATGTACATTCACTCACAACCTCTAAAAACCACAATATACATGAGTGTATTCTATAACATGACCAAAAGAGTGTGAAAATATACCAACAAGAGAACTTAAGAACAGCTAAGCTACACTGATTAATTTAGATTGCTACCTTGTCTATAACCTGCTCATTGAAATATTGACACATTGAGTATACACTCAGTGGTGGAGTTGACACAGTAAATGTATGTCATGAATGTAAACACACGTATAAGATCATATGTATACATGCATAAAGGTTGTAATTATTTTCATGCAGGTTTATCATACTAGATAACATTTATATATTATACCTTACAGTGCCTTGTTACACAAGTAATTAACTAATATATTATTTGGTCAACTTGATCATACAAATCCATGTATTTATACAATTGCTACTTTTAATAGTCAAATAATATTGTCTTTATTAAGTTTAATGTTATTCAAGCCAAGAACAAATAGACTACACTTTAAGATACCGAAGAGCAGGATTTATCCTATGTAGTGGCCTATATTTTGGGCCTCGATAACTACACCTACCTGGTCTGATAGAAGGGATTAGTCTATAGACCTCTTAATACCTATAAGTGGGATAGTAAGGATTAATCCTATGTGACCTCCCAATACCATTGGTCAACATTTCTAATAAAACATGGGTGGATAATAGGGATCAGCCCTGTGGGACCTCCCATTATCCACATACAGCCAATAGGTAGTAGGGATCAACATAGGTAAACCTCTCAATACACGAATGTATAGGGTCTAACCTCAAAACCTCAGCGGTTGCACTCGCTATCACATCCAAAAATAGTGGCCCTAAAAGGATTAGCCTACCTAGTAGTTGCTAATTCCCTAATTGATCAGTCCACCAATCCAGAAGGTGTCTAGTTGATAGGCTAATACACAAATATTTATTCACTTATATAGTTAATAGTCTCTTTTCAGCTTATTTCATGTCATTAATAACACCTATTTCATTTTACATGCAATTACACACAGTTTTCCATTTTAGGTTGTTTGTCACAAAGTTTCTATTCATTTGGTCATTTTTTGATAAGTTACTATTCATTTAGTCATTTTCGAACTATTCTGCTATCCATATCTCTAAGCATAACCATCACAAATTCATTATGGTTACAACAATTTCATCCTATAATCATCATCCCTTCACTTGTCATTGTGATGCCATTACTTGTACATATGTGGTTTCCATTTCACATCCCATGACTTATGTCTATATTACACATTCATTTAAGCTACCATTTCTCAAGCTACGTTTTGATACAACACAGTAATTGTATCCACATTATTAGCATGAAATTTTGGACCTTATTTCCATGTCAATGCCATACCTAACATGTCATATACATAAATACATATACCATGCCATCTAAGCACACCATTTGGCCACACTTAGCAGACACACCTACACTTGGTTTCTTCCACTCAAATCAAGTATGCAATGTTATTTTCATGCCACTAACACAATGACACCATTCATTTTCATCAATTCCATGCCTAACCCTAAGTCACACCATTTCTATACACATGTTTACATACCAAATAATGCAAAACTATATGCCATGCATCTATTGAGACAAATCCTCATACCTAGGGCGTGAAAACACCCTTTTCTCTCCCACCTGAAGGCCTTTGATGGTGTTTTCCTTCAACACCTTCACTTTACCTCAAAGATAAAGGATTTTACTTTAGAAAAATTCTCAAAAATTCTATACAATTCTAAATTGAAACTTAAAACCAAAGGATTTCTTAAATAACCTAGGCTACCTAATAGAAAAATAAAAAAAATGGAATTAAACCACTTACACCCAAAATTAGCATTATTCACCAAGTAGCAAAATCTCACTCTCTAGCTTCTTTTTCCTAATTTTTGTTAGTGGAATTAGCTTTAGGAGGCTGTGGAGGTCAAGAACCATGTAAAACTAGGGAGGTTTGGCTATAAGATGAGAGAGAAATGAAGAAAAAAAGGAGAGAGAAAAGGGAAATGGTGTTGGCTTGGGAGGTTTTTGGGAGGCAAAAGGTGGCTTTGGAATATGTGGCATACCCACATGTGCACCCCTTCTTATATTAGTGGGGTGGATGGCTTAGATTGCGCCACGTGGTGATCCAATGGTCCGTATTCTCTTAGTTTGCATTTAAACTTTAGAAATTCAAAAAAATTTCTCTAGACCTTTAAAAATAGCAATTTTAGTCTTAAAAATCCTTAATTAGTGCCATTAAGAGACTTATAAAATTTTAAGTTAAAATTCCATTGGCAGCTATAGTCACTATTCACCTGCTAAAATAAAATATTTAGAATAAATATTAGATGACCTCAGAGAATTAAAATTCCATCACTACCATATAGATTTGAATTTTTTTAGGTCCAGGGTATTGCATTTTCAAGTCTGTCTAAGCACATCCTGGTGCTGTCCCGCACACAACCTCGTTTTATGTCACTATTCACTAGTTTTTAACTCGAAATGATTTTATTAGTTCTACTTAAATTTTTAAATTATTTCATTTTGCCTAGTTTTTGGTTCATCAAAGTTTTATGACCAATATGCCCCTTTTTGCATTATTAAGGTGACCTGACCCACAGGGAAAATTATTCAAGCCATGAAGGTACTATTCATCGAACTTAGACTTACGGGCATTACAATTCTTCCCCTTTTATGAAATTTCATCCTTGAAATTACCTACTGTAAAAAGATACGAGTATTGTGCCTTCATCTATTCTTCGCTCTCCCGTGTGGCTTCTATTGTGTTGTGGTGTCCCCATAAAACCTTCATCAAAGGGATTGACTTTTTTCTTAGCTACCTCACTTTCAAATATGCATCGATTCTTCTTCATATGTTAAGTTCGACTGTACTTGCTCCTTTATAGCAATCACATGTGAAGGATTTTATCTATATCACCTCAGCATCGATACATGAAATACATCATGGATCTATTGTTGCTCAGGAGGTAAGTCTAATCTGTATGCTAAAGGTCCCACACATTCTGTGATTTCATAAGGAACAATGAATCTGGGACTGAGTTTCCACTTTTTACCAAATCTAAGCATCTTCTTCCGTGGTGACACTTTTAAGAACACTCATTCACCGACCTCATACTAAATATCTCTCCTTTTCAAATCTACATATGACTTTTATTGGTCCAAGGCAGCTTTCAACCTGTCTTTTATAATCTTAACCTTTTCTTCTGCGTCGTTCTTCAAGTCAGTTCCCACAATTTTACTTCGTAATGTCTGCCAGTCAACGTCTTATGACTAGTGCTTTCTGGACCCGATTGATGTTCCCCGTGGTGCGGGTCATCATTTCGAGTCCGATGACTGGTATATTGTTCATAAAACTTTGATGGCCCTGAAAATGGTTAAAACGAATGAATTAAAATTTTTAGCAGAACCAATAATTAATTTTAGGGTATAAACTTTCATTTCCAGTGATAAAAATATTTTGGGACCCGGACAACTTGAGACCCGAGAATGTGTCCGGATGGTCTCGAAAATGTCGTACCCTGAACCTCAAAAATTCCATTTAATATGATGGTGAAGGAATTGGAATTTTCTGAGGTCATCTAATATTTTTTCGGAATATTTTATTCTGATCGTGAATAGTGCCAAACAGTCAATAGTTGACTTTTGGGCTGAAATTTTTCATGGACCTTAGTATCATTAATTTAGGAAATTTAAAACTGAAATGATAATTTTCAAAGCACCAGAGAATATTTTATGAATTTTTGAATTAGAAAACCAGTTTAGGGTAAATAGGGATTTTTTTTCCATTCGGTGGAATTTTGAGCTGAAATTTTACAGGGGCCTTAGCGGCAATAATTGAGAATTTTGAGGACTAGATTGAGAATTTTTAGAGGTCCCTAGAATATTTTTTGAATTTTTCATTAAAAAAGTGACAAAAAATTATGTAAAAATTGATTAAAGGCCATTTGGACTAATGGAAAAGGGCCAACCCATCACCCTTTACAGAAAATCTGCTTAAAATGGTTCAAACAAAGGGCCAAACCATTTCTTCCACCCAAAAACCCTAGTGGTCGTCCCTTCCTCTTTCTTTTCTCTCAATTCTCTCCACTTTCT